>OY740793.1:1265047-1422547 GCA_963514005.1 Raja brachyura
ACAAAATTCTTAAGGGGTTGGACAAGCTAGATGCAGGAAGATTGTTCCCGAAGTTGGGAGGTCTAGAACAAGGGGTCACAGTCTAAGGATAAGGGGGAATTCCTTTAGGACTGAGATGAGGAAAACATTTTTCACACAGAGAGTGGTGAGTCTCTGGAATTCTCTGCCACAGGAGGTAGTTGAGGCCAGTTCAATGGCTATATTTAAGAGGGAGTTAGATGTGGCCCTTGTGGCTAAAGGGATCAGGGGGTATGGAGAGAAGGCGGGTACAGGATACTGAGTTGGATGATCAGCCATGATCATATTGAATGGCGGTGCAGGCTCGAAGGGCCGAATGGCCTACTCCTGCACCTATTGTCTTTGTTTCTATGTGTTCTATGTTTATGATTATCTAATACTTTTACTGTCAGTCATAACTCAAATTATTCATAAGTGAATTTAAATTCCATGGTTACCACAGTGAACCATGTCTCTGTTTCGCTGGTCAGGTGAATGAATGAGCCTGGCTTGGCCAATGGACAACAGGTAATAAATCTACAAAAACCACATGTACACATTAGTTCACAACTTGTACATTGTAATATCTAATGTGTACATTTGTAGATATTTACAGGTGACAGCCAACTCTATTTGATATTGAACATAAGAAATAGTTGGGATAGTTTGTCAGGGCAACATAGGAGCAGTAGTGTCTCTGTGATGTCACAGTAACTGCTCTGATGTCACACCAAGTTCCTCATTAATGTCCGAGAGTTTAGTTCACTTTTGCAAAGAACATTTCTGCACTTGTTTATCAGTATCGTAGATTGATACCAGTCCTTGGAAGGTAAAAACCTCCTGAAAATAATAATGGACGAATGCACTTCAGTGGGTGATTGTAATAGAGAACTGCCTCAGTGTCATATTTGGGCTTTGGAAGGTGGTTGAAAGTTTGGGGTGAATGTCCAAGGTATCTGTCACCCACAGAGTGGGTGTGAGGGTGAATGAGAAAGTAGCAATCAGATCGTCAGTGGCCAATTGCAGCAGCATTGGACTGGGATTATGTTTCAATCCCACTAACATGGAAAGGCATTTATAGTTTGGATAGTGTTTAGAGGCGGGCTAAGAGAATGACTACTAAATTCTGAAGACCCACTGAGCCCAAAGTTCATTATTTTGTTAGCTTTTCCAGAAATCACTGAGATAGAAATGTCCTGCTCTTAACTGGTACGGTACAGGGAACTAATGCTTGTTTATTAGAATGGCGTTGGAACATCTTGCTTCTCAAGCAACTTGGTTTTGTCATTTGCAAGTGGATTCTATTTTGTTCCCAATGAATGCTTGGTAAGGGTTTATTAGTAAAACCAAAGCAGGCATTTGTGATGCTGACTCTGTGATCTATTGACATGGACATGGAATGCATAGATCAGTACAGCACCACAACAGGCCCTTCGGCCCACAGTCGATTCCTCTGACTGTCTATCCTACCCGTGCCTCATATACTTCAATCAGGGTTGTACAGTCACATCACAGCTTCAGTTGTCAAAAGACAGCACATCCTAAAATGTTGGTAAGATAACTAGCCATTCTAAATGGCCTCTAATGTCTAGTGGTAGACGCTGAAGGAGTTGATGACAATGTGTGATTAATGTACCCCAAAGGCCCTATCCACATGCTGTATCTGTGTAGCCGACTGTCCACATGCTGTATCTGTGTAGATGACTGTCCACATGCTGTATCTGTGTAGCTGTCTGTCCACATGCTGTATCTGTGTAGCTGTCTGTCCACATGCTGTATCTGTGTAGTTGTCCACATGCTGTATCCGTGTAGCTGTCTGTCCACATGCTGTATCTGTGTAGCTGTCCACATGCTGTATCCGTGTAGCTGACTGTCCACATGCTGTATCTGTGTAGTTGTCCACATGCTGTATCTGTGTAGCTGTCTGTCCACATGCTGTATCTGTGTAGCTGTCCACATGCTGTATCTGTGTAGTTGTCCACATGCTGTATCCGTGTAGCTGTCTGTCCACATGCTGTATCCGTGTAGCTGACTGTCCACATGCTGTATCTGTGTAGTTGTCCACATGCTGTATCTGTGTAGCTGACTGTCCACATGCTGTATCTGTGTAGCTGACTGTCCACATGCTGTATCTGTGTAGCTGACTGTCCACATGCTGTATCTGTGTAGTTGTCCACATGCTGTATCTGTGTAGTTGTCCACATGCTGTATCTGTGTAGCTGTCCACATGCTGTATCTGTGTAGCTGACTGTCCACATGCTGTATCTGTGTAGCTGACTGTCCACATGCTGTAACTGTGTAGCTGACTGTCCACATGCTGTATCCGTGTAGCTGACTGTCCACATGCTGTAACTGTGTAGCTGACTGTCCACATGCTGTATCCGTGTAGCTGACTGTCCACATGCTGTAACTGTGTAGCTGACTGTCCACATGCTGTATCCGTGTAGCTGACTGTCCACATGCTGTAACTGTGTAGCTGACTGTCCACATGCTGTATCCGTGTAGCTGACTGTCCACATGCTGTAACTGTGTAGCTGACTGTCCACATGCTGTATCCGTGTAGCTGACTGTCCACATGCTGTATCTGTGTAGCTGTCCACATGCTGTATCTGTGTAGCTGTCCACATGCTGTATCTGTGTAGCTGACTGTCCACATGCTGTATCTGTGTAGCTGTCCACATGCTGTATCTGTGTAGCTGTCCACATGCTGTATCCGTGTAGCTGACTGTCCACATGCTGTATCTGTGTAGCTGTCCACATGCTGTATCTGTGTAGCTGTCCACATGCTGTATCTGTGTAGCTGACTGTCCACATGCTGTATCTGTGTAGCTGACTGTCCACATGCTGTAACTGTGTAGCTGACTGTCCACATGCTGTATCTGTGTAGCTGACTGTCCACATGCTGTAACTGTGTAGCTGACTGTCCACATGCTGTATCCGTGTAGCTGACTGTCCACATGCTGTAACTGTGTAGCTGACTGTCCACATGCTGTATCCGTGTAGCTGACTGTCCACATGCTGTATCTGTGTAGCTGTCCACATGCTGTATCTGTGTAGCTGTCCACATGCTGTATCTGTGTAGCTGACTGTCCACATGCTGTATCTGTGTAGCTGACTGTCCAAATGCTGTATCTGTGTAGCTGACTGTCCACATGCTGTATCTGTAGCTGTCCACATGCTGTATCTGTGTAGCTGTCCACATGCTGTATCTGTGTAGCTGACTGTCCACATGCTGTATCTGTGTAGCTGACTGTCCACATGCTGTATCTGTGTAGCTGACTGTCCACATGCTGTATCTGTAGCTGTCCACATGCTGTATCTGTGTAGCTGTCCACATGCTGTATCTGTGTAGCTGACTGTCCACATGCTGTATCTGTAGCTGTCCACATGCTGTATCTGTGTAGCTGTCTGTCCACATGCTGTATCTGTGTAGCTGACTGTCCACATGCTGTATCTGTAGCTGTCCACATGCTGTATCTGTGTAGTTGACTGTCCACATGCTGTATCTGTGTAGCTGTCTGTCCACATGCTGTATCTGTGTAGCTGTCTGTCCACATGCTGTATCTCTCTGTAGGGCTCTATGCATAGTTCTGGTTTCCTTTTTATGTTAAAAGATATTCTATTTTTGTGTTCTCTGTTTTCCACACTTTTCCTTTACACTTATCCCCTCAGCTTACTGCATTGAGTCTGGTTCTCACTGGAGTTATTTAGCTAACATCTCAGTCACATGTGTGTTTGAATATTTTTGAAGGAACTGCAGCTGCTGGGTTAAACCGTAGACACAAAAAGCTGCAGTAACTCAGCGAGCCAGATAGCATCTCTGGAGAAAAGGAATAGGTGACGTTTGGGTCATAAATGCACAAGTTATAGGAGTAGAATTAGGCCATTCGGCCCATCGTCTACTTCGCCATTCAATCATGGCTGATCTCTGCCACCTTATCACATTTTCCTGCCTTCTCCCCATAACATAGTAACATAGAAAATAGGTGCAGGAGTAGGCCATTTGGCCCTTTGAGCCAGCACCACCATTCAATATGATTATGGCTGATCATCCAAAATCAGTACCCCATTCCTGCTTTATCCCCATATCCTTTGATTCTGTTAGCCCTAAGAGCTACATCTAACTCTCTCACCCTTGACACCTGTTCTAATCAAGAACTTGTCTATCTCGGCCTTAAAATTATCCACTGACTTGGCCTCCACTGCCCTCTGTGGCAATGAGTTCCACAGATTAACTACACTCTGACTATAAACGTTCCTCCTCACCTCCCTTTTAAAAGAACGCACTTTAATTCTGAGGCTATGACCTCTGGTCCTAGACTCTCCTGCCAGTGGAAACATCCTTTCCACATCCACTCTATCTGTGCCTTTCACTATTCTGTAAGTTTCAATGAGGCCTCCCCTCCCCCTCAACTTTCTGAACTCCAGCATGTAGGTGCCCAGTGCTGTCAAACGCTCATCACATGCTAACCCACTCATTCCTGGATTCATTCTTGTAAACCTCCTCTGGACCCTCTCCAGAGCCGGCACATCCAAGCTCAGATACGGTGCCCAAATTTGCTCACAGTACTCCAATTGCTGCCTGACCAGCGTCTCAGCATTACATCTCTAGGGTCGAGCCCCTTCTTTAGACTGAGCAAGGGAAACAAGAGATATCGACTGTGATGTAGAGAGAGAACAAATGAATGAAAGATATGCAAAAAGGTAACGATGATGAAGGAACCAGGCCATTGTTAGCTGTTTGTTAGGTGAGAACGAGCACAGACAATGAGAGTCAACAAGACGACATTGAAGCTGGTGTGACGGGTGGGGAAGGGATGGACAGAGGGAATTCAGGGATTACTTGATGTTAGAGAAATCAATTTTCATACCACTGGGTTGTAAGCTGCCCAAGCGCAAAATATACTTGTGAAATAGCTACTTGTTTAGTGCCTCTGAGCATGTTAGTAATTCACTTGATTTTAGCAGGTACTATTCATTACAAACTAAAATTAACCAGATATGGTTCAGCAAATATTTTTAAGTTAGTATGTTCTTCTGAAGTAAAAATTCCAAATTGTATGGGTCACAGGCCTCTATACTTCAACTGTTGAGTGTACACCACAATCAGCCACCATATGACAAATAGAACCATATTAAGCATATAACCATATAACAATTACAGCACGGAAACAGGCCCTCTCGGCCCTTCCAGTCCGTGCCGACCATTTATTTTCCCCTAGTCCCATCTACCTGCACTCAGACCATACCCCTCCATTCCCTGCCCATCCATATACCTATCCACTTTACTTTTAAATGTTAAAATCGATCCTGCCTCCACCACTTCTGCTGGAAGCTGATTCCACACAGCCACCACTGTCTGAGTAAAGACGTCCCCCTCATGTTACCCCCAAGCTTCAGTCCCGTATTGCAACCATCTGGCTTAAAATAGTCAAAGAGCAAATTATCCACATTCCAAAGTTTCTTCCTCCATCTAAATAATTGCAAGAGCAACGTCTTTCACAACAGCAAACGTCCTTTATCATCTAGATGTGGCTGGTAGATGCTGTATTCTATTGTTAATATTAACCTGTCTGTGATGTGATGAATTGTTTTAGGATGGTGTCGGCAGTGAAAAGGTTGAGGAAGCGATCAGGAAGGATGGTGATACAGGTCAACAAAATAAAACAGACAAGGCCTCCATCCAACACAGCAGGCAAGCCAATGGTTAAAGCATCTAAGCATAGGCTGAGGCGAAGACCAACACTTGCTGGCACAAGGGTCTCTCCTGGCATGGCACCATTCGTTGGCACGAGGAGGGTGAGGAGGACAAAAACAAGGATGAACAAGAAAATGCAGCAGTGGATAGCAAGAATGTTGGGCACCAAAAAGCAGTGGAGGACATGTTCCATGATGAAGGATGCAGATACAATCTCAACTAGTATGTGGAAGACTGTAGCAGGTAGGAAGTTGTCAGAATAGATGGTAGACATGCACACAGTCGGGGAGTTGTAGAGTTGTATTGCATAGAAACAAGTCCTTTGGCCATCACATCCATGCCATCCATGGCACCTACCTGGACTAATCCCATTCACTTGCGTTAACCTATCTTCTAGACCTTGGTAATTCAAGTACCTGTCTAGAGACGTATTAAGTATTGAAAGCCTCTGCCTCCACCATCTCTTTAGGCAATGCATGCCAGTCTACAGCCATGCTGTGTGTGAAAAAAAGCCACTCACATCCCGTCTATACTTGTCACCTGAAACTTATGACCTCTTGTCTTGAATGCCCTCACTGGTGGAAACCCATTTATACACCTCTACCTGTGCCTTGCTTAATGTTGTATATCCCTCTCAGGTAACTCTTTAGCTTGCTCTGCTACAGGGAAATCAAACCTCGCCTGGTAACCGAGATTTTCCTAATAACTAGACTTCCTCGGAGCAGTGTACGTATTTTCAATTAACATCAGGCGGCAGTCACTGAAATACAACAGAACTCATTCTCATAGAACCATCCAGCACAGAAACAGCCCTTCAGCCCACCATGTTCATGCTGACATTGATTACACTGATTGAGAGTGAGATAACAACGGAGACTCCTGCATTGCCTGTCTACATCACCTGATGGTCAGCCAACTATCTGGCTGAACGTTTAGTGTTGTCTTCCTGAAACTACTGTCTATAACCCTTCCTGCCTCCTGTAGGCTCCTCAGTATATCCAACCCCCACTCCAACTGGTCCATGGGGTGGGTGTGAGAGATGCTGCAGCTATGAATCATGTGCAGGCAGATGAGATTTCTTTATTTTGGCATTGTGGGACATCGGGTATAGAACAGTACATCACAGCCCAGGAACAGACCCTACACAAACTCACTGACTCCCATGGCTATCTCGACTACACTTCTTCCCACCCTGCTTCCTGTAAGGACTCCATCCCCTACTCCCAATTCCTCCGTCTACGCCGCATCTGCTCCCAGGATGAGGTCTTCCACACCAGGGCATCGGAGATGTCCTCATTCTTTAGGGAACTATAGATGAGGCTCTCACCAGGATCTCCTCTGTATCCCGTAGCTCTGCTCTCACTCCCCACCCCCCCACTCGTAACAAGGGCAGAGTCCCCCTTGCCCTCACCTTCCACCCTACCAGCCGTCACATACAACAGATAATCCTCCGACATTTTTGCCATCTCCAACGGGATCCCACCACTGGCCACATCTTCCCATCTCCTCCCTTGTCTGCTTTCTGCAGAGACCGCTCCCTCCCTTCGTCCCTTCCCACCCAAACCACCCCCTCTCCTGGTACTTTCCCTTGCAACCCCAGGAAATGCTACACTTGTCGCTTTACCTGCCCCCTCGACTTCATCCAAGGACCCAACCAGTCTTTCCAGGTGCGACAGAGGTTCACCTGCACCTCCTCCAACCTCATCTATTGCATCCGCTGTTCTAGGTGTCAGCTGCTCTACATCGGTGAGACCAAGCGTAGGCTTGGCGATCGCTTCGCCCAACACCTCTGCTCAGTTCGCATTAACCAACCTGATCTCCCGGTGGCTCAGCACTTCAACTCCCTCTCCCATTCCAAATCTGCCCTTTCTGTCCTGGGCCTCCTCCATGGCCCGAGTGAGTCCCACCGCAAATTTGAGGAGCAGCACCTCATATTTAGCTTGGGTAGTTTACACCCCAGCGGCATGAACATAGACTTCTCCAATTTCAGGTAGTCCTTGCTTTCTCCCTCCTTCCCCCCCTCTTCCCAGCTCTCCGACAGCCTACTGTCTCCGCCCTCTTCCTTTCTTCTTCCCGCCCCCCCCCCCCCAACCGCACATCAGTCTGAAGAAGAGTCTCGACCAGAAACATCACCTATTCCTTCGCTTCATAGATGCTGCCTCACCTGCTGAGTTTCTCCAGCATTTTTGTCTACCTTCGATTTTTCCAGCATCTGCAGTTCTTTCTTAAACCTTCCACCCACAATGTCAGTTGCAAACATAATGACAAGACTAACTCTTATCTGCATGTCCCTGCATATCCATGTCCCCACTCAAAAGTCTCCTAAATGCCACAATCATATTTGCCTCCAGCACCACCCCAGGCAGCGCATTCCAAGCACTCACCACCCTCTGTGTAAAAAGACTTGCCCCGCACATCTTTACATTTTGCCCCTCTCAAGCTGTGCCCTCTAGTCCATGGGAAAAAGGTTCTCGGTTCAGTTTAGCTCAGTTTAGTTTATTGTCACGTGTACCAAGGTACAGTGAAAAGCTTTTGTTGCACGCTAAGAAGTCAGCGGAAAGACAATACATGATTACTACATGTTGTGTTCAGCACTGACAATGTAGGCCTAAACTAAGGCCCTGCTCCTCTGCTCCATGCTGCACTTGGACTCTTTACCTGTGGGGTTCGATCGCTTTGGAGGTCCAATATGGCCGGGCTGCAGAGCAATGGCTCCTCCATCAGGCTGCAACCCAGAAACACAATAGACAGAAGTCATTACATCCCATCGACAACTGGCGCAATGGTGAGATCTTTCAACATGGAATCAAAAAATTAAATTGCATATCATAGTTATTTTTTTATTGTTCATGCCAGTTTCCAATATATGGAGATTATATTTCCAATAGATACCCATTGTCGCTCAATGTCACAGTTCAGCGGGCAAGCAAAATCACCACAGAGCCAAACGCTGATCCTGCAACAGTCCCCTGAAAAAGCTGATGCTCCCACTTCAGTAGAAGGTGGTGACGTAACCTATGCTTCTGAATGTTCACACTCAACCTCCATTCTCTGACACTGATAAATGTACCTGCTCCCTTGAAGGTGCTAACTCAACCCCTCCCCTGAAGATATTCCCACCCCTCCCCCCACCCCTAAAGCCATAGAGTTCTACAGCTTGGAATTGGGCCCTTGTTTTAGATACCAAATACCCTCGGTTTGGAAAGCTTTGCCCTCAGATCTCCGTAAATATTTCTCCTCTCACTATAAGCCAACACAGTGACGCAGGTGGTAGAGCTGCTACCTCACAGCACGAGAGTCCGAGTGTGATCATGACCTCTGGCGCTGTCTGTATGGAATTTGCATGTTCTCCCTGTGACCACTTGAGTTTCCTCCAGGTGCTCCTGTTTCCTCCCACATTGCAAAGAAGTGTGGGTTGTGGTTTAATTGGCTGCTCAATACCTCTACCTAATAAATCAAGAAAGCTGGATGCGTTCTTCACTACTTTATCCATCAGTGCCATGATTTTTAGCAAGCTGTGAACTTGCACCACAAGATCCCTCTGCAAGATCCATCAATGCTTCTAAGCTCCCTGCATTTACTGTATATGTACAGCCAGTATTAGATTAATCAAATTGCTTTGTCTCCTACATGGATTAACTTCCATCCACCATCACTCCACCCCATCTTCCAGCTGAACTCTATCCCTTTGTATCCCAAGACAACCAATCTACAACTCTACAGATCTTTCTGTCATCACAAAAACATACTAAGCAGACAGCAGATATTCTCATCCCCATATTAATATATATATGTGGCAAACTAAAATAAATCCCCAGCACGGATCCCTGCGGCACATCACTAGGTACAGATTTCCAGTTAGATAAATACCCTTCCATCACTATCCTCTGCCTCCTATCACTAAACTAATTTTGGATCCAATTTGTCAGAATACCTTGGATCCTACATGCCCAAACGTTCATCACCAGCCTACTGTGCAGACATTTGTCAAAACCTTGCTGAATGCCATGCGCGCAATGTCTGCCGACTTATCTTCATCAGGTTTGCGAAGCAGGATTTCCCATGCACAAAACCATGCTGACTCCCCTAATCAGCCTCTGCCTTTCCCAGTGATCATTACTATTATCCCTAATGACTCTTTTCAATATTTTCAATAGACAATAGATGCAGGAGGAGGCCATTCGGCTCTTTGAGCCAGCACCGCCATTCAATGTGATCATGGCTGATCATCCACAATCAGTACCCCGTTCCTGCCTTCTCCCCATATCCCCAGATTCTGCTATCTTTAAGAGCCTTATCTAGCTCTCTCTTAAAAGTGTCCACAGAACCGGCCTCCACCGCCCACAGACTCACAACTCTCTGTGTGAAAAAAGTGTTTCCTCATCTCCGTTCTAAATGGCTTACCCCTTATTCTTAAACTGTGGCCCCTGGTTCTGGATACCCATCTAAACCTTTCCTATCCAAGTACCTGTTCAAATGACTTATAAATATTATTTTACCTGCCTCAATTACTTCATCTGGCACCTTGTTCCATATACCCTTCACCCTCTATGTGAAAAAAGTTGCCTCTCATGTTCCTATTAAATTTGTCTTAAGATCACGAGTCTTTTGAAGAGTGAAAACAAAGTCCACAGTCTAAAAGATATTCTGTCTATCAACCTCAGTTTCTGGTACAAGTGAAACGTACCCGTTCTTCCAGCTCTTCTTCCTCTTGTTCTGGATGCGTAAGTAGGTTTGACAAAGCTTGCAGTTGGTTAACAGAAAAGGTGAAATCCATTCTGTTATTTTGTTAATCTTTAATATCCCTGTTTGGTGCATAAATACATAAGAAGATAATAGGAGCAGGGGTAGGCCCTGTAGCACTCAGCTCTGCTCCACCATGCATGGTCGTTCTGTTTTCACCTTCATCTTTCTGCCTATTCCACCTTACTTGATTTAGCTATTGATAAAAAGCCTATCACATTCCAGTCAAATGTAGCCTTCATAGCTTTTATTGGAGATTATTCAAAACATTTACAACCCTCTGAGGAAGAGATTCATCTTCATTTCTAAATGTGATCCCTTATTAGAAGGGAATGTGACCTCCATTAGAGGGGAAATCCTCTCAGCATCATAGTCATAGAGTGACAGTGTGGAAACAAGCCCTTCATCCCAACTTGCTCACACGGGCCAACATGTCCCAGCTACACCAGTCCCACTTGCCTGCGCATGGTCCATATCCCTCCAAACCTATCCTATCCATGCATCTATCTAACAGTTTCAAAAACGTTGGAATAGTCCCAGCCTCAACTACTTCCTCTGGCAGCCTGTTCCATACACCCACCGCTCTATGAGTGAAAAAGTTACCCCTCGGATTCCTATTAAATCTGTTCCCCCTCACCTTCAAACTATATGTCCTCTGGTCCTCAATTCCCATAATCTGGGCAAGAGACTCTGTGCATCTACCCGATCTATAGCTCTCATGATTTTGTACACCTCCATAAGATCCCCCCTCATCTTCCTGCGCTCCACGCAATAGAGACCCAGCCTACTCAACCTCTCCCTGTAGCTCACACCCTCTAGTCCTGGCAACATTCTCGTAAATCTTTTCTGAACCCTTTCAAGCTTGAATGATGAAGGCCAAAATGCCAAAAGCCTTTTTAACCACCTTATCTACCTGTGACTTGACCTTCAAGGAACCATGCACCTGTACTCCTAGATCCATCAGCTCTACCATTTACTGTGTAGGTCCTGCCCTGTGTACGTTCTCATCCAAATCATTGATGTAGATACAAACAGTAACGGGCCCAGCACTGAACCCCGAGGCACACCACTAGTCACAGGCCTCCAGTCTGAGAAGCAACCTTCCTTCCTCCTTCACCCTCTGCTTCCTTCCATGGAGCCAATTTGCTATCTATTCAGCTATCTCTCCTTGGATCCCATACGATCTAACCTTCCAGAGCAGCCTACCATGTGGAACCTTGTTGAATGCTTTACTGAAATCCATATTCACAACATCTACAGCTCTGCCGTCATCGACCTTTTTGGTCACGCCTTCAAAAAACTCAATCAGATTTGAGAGACACGACCTTCCACGTACTTCCACATTCCATGCTGACTATCCCTAATCAGATCTTGCCCATCCAAATGCCTGCATATCCTATCCCTCAAAATACTCTCCAGTACCTTACCTATGGTTCCCAGCATTTCCCCTGCATTTGAGGACGACTTGTAAATTTCAACCTGCAATTTCCTCTCTCGTTTCCTGCAGTGTCCTCGGATATATCTGATCAGACCCTGGCGATTTGTCTATCTTCATCCACGACAGTACCTTCAGTACTTCTTCGACAGTAACACTGACCATTCCATTGACTGCCCCAAGTTCCTCCGTCCTACTGTCTTTCTCCTTGGTACACACAGAATACTCATTGAGGACTTTGCCCATCTCCTGTGGCTCCACACAGAGGTAGCCTCTTTGATTCCTGAGAGGTTGCACTGTGTCATAATGTTACATAATATATTGCCTTAACCAAATTATCTCTATGTTAACATTTACTCGCATGGGATGATGCAGGGCTTTATCAGGGGCAGGTTATGTCCTATTAATAATTTTGTAGGAGGTGGCAAAGTTGATTGATGAGGATAGGTCAGTGGATGTTGTGTACATGGACTTTAGTAAGGCCTTTGATAAAGCCCCTCATGGTAATCTAATCCACAAAATTAAGATGCTTTGGTCATTTAGTTTTAGAATGGGTCTCACATTGAATCCATGTTGGATGGAGGCCTTGTCTGTCTTATTTTGTTGACCAGTATCACCACACTCCCCCACCCCCACTCTCTGGCCCTCTCCCTTCTCCCTCACACACACCCCTGACTCACCCTCCCCCCTATCTCTCTCCCCACCATCTCCTCACCCTCTCCCTCCCTCACCCTCTCCCTCCCTCACCCTCTCCCTCCCTCACCCTCTCCCTCCCTCACCCCCTCCCTCCCTCACCCCCTCCCTCACCCTCTCCCTCCCTCCCTCACCCTCTCCCTCCCTCACCCTCTCCCTCACCCTCTCCCTCCCTCACCCTCTCCCTCCCTCACCCTCTCCCTCCCTCACCCTCTCCCTCCCCCTCTCCCTCCCTCACCCTCTCCCTCCCTCCCTCACCCTCTCCCTCCCTCACCCTCTCCCTCCCTCACCCCCTCCCTCACCCTCTCCCTCCCTCACCCTCTCCCTCACCCTCTCCCTCCCTCACCCTCTCCCTCCCTCACCCTCTCCCTCCCTCACCCTCTCCCTCACCCTCTCCCCCTCCCTCACCCTCTCCCCCTCCCTCACCCTCTCCCCCTCCCTCACCCTCACCCTCTCCCCCTCCCTCACCCTCTCCCCCTCCCTCACCCTCACCCTCTCCCCCTCCCTCACCCTCTCCCTCCCTCCCTCACCCCCTCCCTCACCCTCTCCCTCACCCTCTCCCTCCCTCACCCTCTCCCTCCCTCACCCTCTCCCTCCCTCACCCTCTCCCTCACCCTCTCCCCCTCCCTCACCCTCTCCCCCTCCCTCACCCTCTCCCCCTCCCTCACCCTCACCCTCTCCCCCTCCCTCACCCTCACCCTCTCCCCCTCCCTCACCCTCTCCCTCCCTCCCTCACCCCCTCCCTCACCCTCTCCCTCACCCTCTCCCTCCCTCACCCCCTCCCTCACCCTCTCCCCCTCCCTCACCCTCTCCCCCTCCCTCACCCTCTCCCCCTCCCTCACCCTCTCCCCCTCCCTCACCCTCACCCTCTCCCCCTCCCTCACCCTCTCCCCCTCCCTCACCCTCACCCTCTCCCCCTCCCTCACCCTCTCCCTCCCTCCCTCACCCCCTCCCTCACCCCCTCCCTCCCCCTCTCCCTCCCTCACCCCCTCCCTCACCCCCTCCCTCCCCCTCTCCCTCCCTCACTCCCTCCCTCACCCCCTCCCTCACCCCCTCCCTCCCTCACTCCCTCACTCACTCACTCACCCACCCGCCCGGTCCCGTTGCTCCACGCGTTGCCGGGCCGCGGTCTCCATGGCGACAGTAAACAGGCGGGGCCGGCTGACGGACAGTCCGGCCGCCCAATAACAGCCCGCCCTCGGCACTGGCCCCGCCTCCGCTGTTCACCGGCGGGAAACCTGCAGCGCCCCCAGTGGCGACAAGCGGTGTAAGCGCACAACCGCCACTAACGGCCGCCCCGGCCCCTCCCCCTCCCACCCACCCGCCCTCCCCATCCCCGCCCCCTCCGCGCCCCGCCCCTCCCCACCCGCCCCGCCCCTCCCCACCCGCCCCGCCCCTCCCCACCCGCCCCGCCCCTCCCCACCCGCCCCGCCCCTCCCCACCCGCCCCGCCCCTCCCCACCCGCCCCGCCCCTCCCCACCCGCCCCGCCCCCTCATGTAAATGAGCGCGCCCAGGCGCAGGCGCTGCGCGCGCAGCATGGCGGGTTTTGGCGCCGAGCTCTGACGCAGACACCCGGATGAAGGAGCGACGGTTCGGAGCTGTGGGATCTTTGGTTCGGAGACTGGTGAGCGGCAGCTGCAGTGGGGGGCGGAGAGAGAGACAGAGAGAGGGGTACACACACGGTGGGGGGCGGAGAGAGAGACAGAGAGGGGTACACACACGGTGGGGGGCGGAGAGAGAGACAGAGAGAGGGGTACACACACGGTGGGGGGCGGAGAGAGAGACAGAGAGAGGGGTACACACACGGTGGGGGGCGGAGAGAGAGACAGAGAGGGGGGTACACACACGGTGGGGGGGGCAGTGTGGGGAGAGAGTGTAGGGGGGAGAGTGGGGAGATGGAGAGGGGTACAGAGAGAGTGTGGGGGTACAGAGAGAGTGTGGGGGTACAGAGAGAGTGTGGGGGTACAGAGAGAGTGTGGGGGTACAGAGAGAGTGTGGGGGTACAGAGAGAGTGTGGGGGTACAGAGAGAGTGTGGGGGTACAGAGAGAGTGTGGGGGTACAGAGAGAGTGTGGGGGTACAGAGAGAGTGTGGGGGTACAGAGAGAGTGTGGGGGTAGTAGCAGACATAGAGGGAGAGTAAGGATAGAGGGGGGTAAGGGTGGGGGTAGTGGAGACTGGTGAGGGCGGAGAGAGTGTAAGGGGTAGAGGGTGGGGGTGAGAGTGGGGGCCCAGGGGGAGAGTGAGGGTGTGGGCTTGGGAGAGTGGGACAGGGGGGAAAGAGAGACTGGGGAGAGGCTGGTTCTGTGGAAACATAGAAAAATTGGTGCAGGAGTAGGTTATTCGGCCCTTCGAGCCATTCAATATAATCATGGCTGATCATCTGAAATCAGTAGGGTTACACAAAAAGCTGGAGAAACTCAGCGGGTGCAACAGCATCTAAGGAGCGAAGGAGATAGGCGACGTTTCGGGTCCAGACCTTTCTTCAGTCTGAAGAAGGGTCTCGACCCGAAACGTCGCCTATCTCCTTCGCTCCTTAGATGCTGCTGCACCCGCTGAGTTTCTCCAGCTTTTTGTGTAACCCTCGATTCTCCAGCATCTGCAGTTCCTTCTTTAACACATCTGAAATCAGTACCCTGTTCCTGCTTTCTTCCCATAATCCCTTCATTCCTTTAGCCCTAAGAGCTAAATGTAACGTAGACACAAAATGCTGGAGTAACTCAGCCGGTCAGGCAGCATCTCTGGAGAGAAGGAATGGGTGATATTTCAGGTCGAGAATCTTCTTCAGACTGACTCTCTTGAAAATATCCATTGAATTGGCCTTCATTGCCTTCTATGGCAGAGAATGCCACAGATTGACAACTCTCTGGATGGAATTTCCTCATCTCAAGAGTCAAAGGTGTTTTATTGTCATATATCCCAGATAGAACAATGAAATTCTTACTTGCTGCAGCACAACAGAATATGTAATCATAATAAATAATATAACAAAAACTCAGGGGAAAAAAGAACACACAATCCTAAATGCCCGACCTCTTATTCTTAAACTGCGACCCCCTGGCTCTGGACTCCCCCAACATTGGGAACATTTTTCCTGCATCTAGCCTGTCCAATCCTCTAAGAGTTTTATATTCTTCTATAAGACCCAGGGTAGTGAGTGGAAAAAGACCAACGAGGGAGAGAGAATGGGGAGAGGAGTTGGTGACGAAGATACAATGTATATTATGTATATTAATGATTTGGACGTAGGGATTGAAGGCTTTGTGGCAAATTTGCGGATGATATGGAAATAGCTGGAGAGGCAGGTAGTGTAGTGAAAGCAGGGAATCTGCAGAAGGACTTGGATAGGTTGGGTGAGTGGGCAGAGAAGTGTGGACGACACTTTGGTAGTAGGAACAAACACCTAGACTATTTTCTAAATGGGGAGAGACTCCAGAAATCAAAGGTGCAAAGGGACTTGGGAGCTGGTGCAGGATTCCCAAAACGTTATTCCGTAAGTTGTATCGGTAGTAAAGAATGCAAACGCAATGTTAGCATTTATTTCAAAAGGGCTTGTATACAAAAACAGGGATGTAATGCTAAGTCTCCATAAGGCGCTGGTAAAGCTGCATTTAGAATATTGTGAGCAATTTTGGGCACCATATCTGAGGAAAGATGTGCTGGCTCTGGAGAGGGTCCAGAGAAGGTTTACAAGAATGACCCCAGGAATGATTAGGTTAACTTGAGATGAGCATTTGTCGGCACTGGGCCTGTACTCGCTGGAGTTTAAAAGAATTAGGGGGGACCTAATTGAAACATACTGAAGGTTTGGATTGAGTGGATGTGGAGAGGATTTTTCCACCATTGAGACAGTCTAGGACTAGCCTCAGAATTAAAGGATGTTCTTTCAGGAAGGAGATGAGGAGAAATGTCTTTGAATCTGTGGAGTTCTTTGTCACACAATGCCACGTCAGTGGATATTTTTAAGGCAGAGATGTCAGATTCTTGATTAGTACGGGTGTCAGAGGTTATGGGGAGAAGGCAGAAGAATGGGGTTAGGAGGGGGAGATAGATCAGCGATGATTTAGGAATTCTCTGTCGCAGAAGGCATTGGAGGCCAATTCACTGGATGTATTCAAGAGAGAGTTATAGGGGTAATGGATTCAAATGATATGGGAGAAAGCAGGAACAGGGTACTGATTCTGGATGATCAGCCATGATCATTTTGAATGGCGGTGTTGGCTCAAAGGTCCGAATGGCCGACTCCTGCACCTATTGTCTATGATTCAATGGCGATGAGCCGAATGACCTAATTCTACTCCTATTTCTATGGCCTTATGAAACATACAGAATAGTGAAAGGCTTGGATAGAGTGGATGTGGAGAGGGTGTTTCCACTAGTGGGAGAACCTAGGACTAGAGGTCATAGCCTCAGAATTAAAGGGCGTACTTTTAGGAAGGAGATAAGGCAACATTTCTTTAGTCGGTGGTGAATCTGTGGAATTCTTTGCCGCAGAAGGCCAAGTCAGTGGGTATTTTTAAGGCAGAGATAGATAGATTCTTGATTAGTACGGGTGTCGGTGGTTAAGGGGAGAAGGCAGGAGAATGGGGTTCAGAGGGATAGATAGATTGGCCATGATTGAATGGGGGAGTAGACGATGGGCTGAATGGCCTAATTCTTTTCCTGTCAATTATGCCCCTATAACAACCCAGAGAGAGAGAGGGGGGGGGGGGGGTGAGGGACAGTGGTGAAGAGAGAGGGGGAAGAGATCAAGACCCTGGGGAGAGGGGGGAGTGGTGGGGACACTGAGACCCCGGGAGGTAGGGGTGGGTGGAGGAGTGAGACCGGGGAGTGTGAGTTATTGGAGATAGAGTGACCAAAGAGGGAGTGAGGCGGTGTAGGGTGGGGGAGAGAGAGAGGTGAGATGGCAGTCGGAAAGGGAGAGAGCGGAAAGCATTGCGGGAGGAAGAGACTGATCCAGGCTCCCAGGGAGAATGGG
The DNA here is from genome assembly GCA_963514005.1 of Raja brachyura. The sequence continues at coordinate 1,282,591 of OY740793.1, forward strand.
GGGGCGGAGTGGAGATGGAGAGACCCTTGCCCGAGGGAGAAAGTCTTATCTGTGGCCTGCAGTTGTGGGGGAGGGGTACATGCAGTCAGGTGGGGGGTGGCCTACTTTGGTTGGCAGGTGAGAGTGGGGTCTGTTCAGTGTGCACCTGAGCTGATGGACATGGCCCGGCCCATCACACCTGTGTGCTCCTCACCATGGTGCTGTCAATTCCAACCCAGCAGGGCTGGCCACTTAGTTTCTGATCTTGGTTTAATTGCATCATCTCTTTGCCCTCAGGTTTCAGAATGAGCTTTAATTTTGGAAATCCGTCTGCCGGAAGCGGCTTCTCATTTGCCTCGCAGAAGACGGCCACGGGTGGCACTGGCGGATTTTCATTTGGCAGCAATGCTGGGGCTCCTCAAGGAGGCTTTGGCTTTGGAACAGCACAGCAGCCAGCAGCCGCTGCACCTGCCACCGCCTCGGCCCCAAATGCCAACATGTTCTCATTCGCCACCCCAACTGCAGGGGCAACTGCAACCACTGGCTTTGGCCTCCCGGTACAGCCAGCAGCAACCTCCACACCTGGATGCTTCCCGGTACAGCAAGCAGCAACTTCCACCGCTGGCTGCTTCCCGGTACAACAAGCAGCAACCTCCACAGCCGGAGGCTTCCCAGTACAACAAGCAGCAACTGCCACGGCCGGAGGCTTCCCCCTTGCGTACGTTCAACTGCTGAACCTTGCATTAATGTTCAATCTCTTTGAAAACATCAACAAAAGGATAGGGGGAGCTCAGCCGGTCGAGCAGCATCTGTGGAGAGGGAAACTGGCCACTTTTGGGGCCATGGACCCTTTGTCAGAATGGGGGTCATTTTGGGGGAGGCGTGGGATAGTGGTGTTATTGGATGCAGGGAAGTAGGCTGGGCATGGGATGAACTGAGGGAGATAGAGCAGGAGGAGATGGAGTGTCAGGAAATAGGGTGTTGATGTCTTCAAAGCTTTATGTAAAGCCGTGTTACTGGTGCTGTGTAGGAACAAACTGCAGATGCTGCTTTACGCCAAAGATAAACACAGAAAGCTGGAGTAACTCAGCAGGTCAGGCAGCATCTCTGGAGAAACGGATTAGGTGATGTTTCAGGTCGAGACCCTTCTTCCCGCTGAGAGTCAGGGGAGAAGGAAACAAGAGATATATAAGGTTCATCGAGCAATGAAATGAAAGATATGCAAAAAGCAACCATGCTCAAGCAAAGATGGAGCCCACAATGGTCCATTGTTGACTATGGGGAAGGCGATAATGTTATACAAACAGTGAAACTGAACAGGAGGATAGTGAAACCAGTGCGAGGACTAGGTTGGGGGAGGGATGGAGAGGGAGGGAAAGCGAGGCGTTACTTGAAGTTAGAGAAAACAATGTTCATACCACTGAGTTGTAAGCTGTCCAAGCAAAACCGTGACAATGGAGGAGGCCCAGGACAGAAAGGTCAGTAGGGGAAGGGGGAGTTGAAGTGTTTGGCAACCGGGAGATCGCATAGGCCAGGGCGGACTGAGCTAAGGTGTTGAGTGAAACGATGGGCCAGTCTGTGCTTGGTGGTCTTGAGGCTTGGTGCACAGACTGGGCGAATGTTTGCTGCATTACAGGGAAGGGTAAGGATGGGGGCTTTGGAGAGGGTGCAGGTTCACCAAGATGTTGGCTGTTAGCTATAATCTGCAACGAGATATTGGTCAAACGTGAATTGTTTTTGAATTTGGAGTGTAGTGGGCTGAGGGAGCAACCAGACAGAAGTTTATAAACTTATGTGTGGAGCAAATTATTTTTACAGAGAGCGAGTTAAATGTGCCTAGAGCGAGTTGCCAGGCGTGATGGCGGAGGCACTGGACGGGCAGGGCAGGAGTGATGGTGGAGGCACTGGACGGGCAGGGCAGGAGTGATGGTGGAGGCACTGGACAGGAGTGATGGTGGAGGCACTGGACAGGCAGGGCCAGGAGTGATGGTGGAGGCACTGGACAGGAGTGATGGTGGAGGCACTGGACAGGAGTGATGGTGGAGGCACTGGACGGCCAGGGCCAGGAGTGATATTAGACGGCCAGGGCCAGGCGTGGTGCTAGACAGGCATGTGGACAGGCAGGGGATGGGGGGGATAAAAACCATGTTTGGGCAGGTCGCAGTCGTTTAATTTGTCACAGACATGGTGGGCCAGGGTGTCTGTTCCTGTGCTATGTACAGATGTATGTTTTAATCTAAACTTGTATTTTCTCTGCAGAATGAATAAAGGCAGTTTAGGGGGCTTTGGCACTGTAGCAGCCCCGCCAGCCACTGGCTTCTCCTTTGGTAGCATGCAAGCCACGGGCGCTACTGCGACTGCTCCTGCCACCTCTGCCTGCACTGCCACCACCTCTGGCTTCTCACTACCTTCCGGAACCACTGCCCAGACCGTGGCGCCGTCCGGCTTCAGTTTTGGCACTGTTCCAGCGCAAGCAGCTCCAGGGGGCTTTGGACTCGGTGCTGTCTCCACAGCCCAGACAACAGCTACCACTGGGTTTGGGTTTACCGCTGCCCCAGCTGCTCCAACCCAGACCACCACAGCCGGGGGATTTGGCTTTACCACTTGCACAACTCAACCCCTGAGTGGATTCAGCTTTGGCACTCCGGCTTGCACCACCGCACCTCCCAAACCGGCAGCACCCATCTCCCTCGGAGCACCAGCGACAGGTGAGTGGTGTTTCCATCCACAAAGTGTTCCTGGCACTGTTCATTGGTGTCATCCCTCCTGTGTACACAAGGTCACAAACAACAGGATAAAGAGGAAATACTTAATCAGCTTTGTCCTCTCATCCTGCACAGATTGTTGACTCTCATGGTGTGGTGATGCCCTGTCATTGTTGTTCTTTGTGGATTGGTTTGTAACAGATAAGGAGCTGAATTTAATCTTGGTGCTTCTGCTCTCCAGTTTGGGCAGCACAGTTGATGGAGCTGCTGTCTCACAATGTCAAAGATCTAGTTTAATCCTGACCTGGGATGCTGTTGGTGGAATGTTTCCACATTCTCCCTGTCGCCAACAGTTTTCCCTGGGTGATCTGCTTTCCTCCCATGCATTATTATTTATACTATGGGGTCTCTTGCTGGGCACCATTTTACACATGCCATGGGTGCATGGGGACTATATTAGTAGGCTCCTAGCATCTTGCATACAGTGCCCTCCATAATGTGTTGAACAAAGACCCATCATTTATTTATTTGCCTCTGTACTCCACAATTTGAGATTTGTAATAGAAAAAATTACGTGGTTAAAGTGCACAGTCAGATTTTAATAAATCCATTTTTATACATTTTGGTTTCACCATGTAGAAATTACAGCAGTGTTTATACATAGTCCCCCCATTTCAGGGCACCATCATGTTTGGGACACAGCAATGTCATGTAAATGAAAGTAGTCATGTTTAGTATTTTGTCGCATATCCTTTGCATGCAATGACTGCTTGAAGTCTGATTCATGGACATCACCAGTTGCTGGGTGCCTTCTCTGGTGATGCTCTGTCAGGCCTATATTATAGCCATCTTTAGTTTATGCTTGTTTTGGGGGCTAGTCCCCTTCAGTTTTCTCTTCAGCATCTAAAAGGCATGCTCAATTGGGTTCAGGTCAGGTGATTGACTTGGCCACTCAAGAATTTACCATTTTTTAGCTTTGGAAAAACTCCTTTGTTGCTTTAGCAGTGTGTTTGGGATCATTGTCTTGCCACCATTGTCGTTGTCACCACCGGCCAACATGTTTTGAGGCATTTGTTTGAACTTGAGCAGATAGGATGTGTCTTTCCATTTCAGAATTCATCATGCTACTGCCATCAGCAGTTGTATCATCAATGAAGAGAAGTGAGTCAGTACCTTCAGCAGCCATACATGCTTATTGAGCACACATTTTGTTGCATTCTGGTTCTACTGCAGTATTCATTTCCTTATCACGTCTATCCCCACAATACTTCTCCTTGGTGGTACATTCCTCAAACTGCTGTTTTGAACAATGAATGACTTTCTTTACTTACAGTAGAAAAACTTTCATACAGAGCAGACACAGGCCCTTCATCTCAACTTGCCTAAGTCAGCCAACGTGCCCCATATACACTAGTCCCACCTCTGCATTTGGCCCATATCCCTCTAAACCTATCCTATCGCTGTACCTATCTAAATGCTTGCACATTGCGATAGTACCTGCCGTTATTACCTCGTCTGGCAGTTTGTTCCATACACCCACCGCTCTTTGTAAACAAAAACGTTGCCTCCCCAGGTTCCTATTAAATCCTTCCCCCTTCACCATAAACCGATGACCTCTGCTTCTCGATTTGCCCCACTCTGGGCAAAAGACTGTGTGTTTCCCTATATTCCTCATCATTTTGTACACCTCTATCAGATCACACCTCATCCTCCTGCATGCTGAAGATAAAGACATAGCCTGCTCAACCTCTCCCTATAGCTCAGGCCCTCGAATCCTGGCAATATCCTAGTAAATCATTTCTGCCCTCTTTCCAGCTTGACAACGTCTTTCCTGCAACGTGGTGACCAAAACTGACCACGATACTCGAAATGTGGCCTCACCAACATCTTATATTAGTGCAGCATGGCCTCCCAACTTCTATACTCAATACTACCCTATCAACCTGCAGCCCCACTTTCAGAAAACCCAGCACCCTTTGATCCCTCTGCTCCACAACACCCCCCCAGAACACCACTACTCACTGTGTAGTTCTTGCCCATGTTAGACTCTCCTCACCTTTATCTGCATTCAATTTCATCAGCTCACCTGGCCAACCGATCAAGATCCCGCTGCAATTGTTAACCCCCACTTTTGTGTTGGCTGCAAACGTGCACATCAAAAAAAGCCTTCCTATTACATCTTACTACAGTCCTAGTCAATACACAATTCATAAATGCTAAGAAAGTGTTGAGAATTTAATGTAAAACAAACAAAACTGCAGATGCTGGTATCTGAAACAAATATTGAAACAACTCAGCCAGTCAACGAGCGAGAGAGAGAAACCAGTCCATGTCTCGGGTGGTGGATCCTTCCTCACAACTGGGGCATCAGGTGAACTGCTCTCATGGTTTCCCATCACTGTGCTGATGTCCCCTCTCACCCTGTCAATAAAACGTCTCGCTGATAGTCAGTACTGATGCTTCTGATTACTTGGCATGTCAGAACCAATCCATGTTGGGTCTTCCGTTTTACACTTACCCGTTCTGAGTAAATTCCCAAACGTTGACCGGTTTCTCCACAGACGCTGTCCGACCGACTGAGTTCTCCCAGCATTCCTTGTTTAAGTGTCGATGCAATTGATGTGTGAAGTGATTGCATCATTGGTATTTCTGTGTGCTTGGCCATGTTGAAGCACAGCCAATCTTCACTATCTCATGGCTGTCTCATTATTTAAAAGTCCCAATAGTCCGGCAACTGTTCCCTATGGCCCTGTTTCCCGAACCCCCTCTCCAGCTCATCTTGTTCATGGAAACATTTATAAGACTGTACACATTTCAACAAAATAGCCAATGCCTGTTGGAGTAATGGTAATCTGGAACATCTGAGTCTGCAATGCTAAAGGCCCTGTCTCACGGTGCGAGTTGACACACGAGTGACCCAGAGTGACAGACTCGTGGTTGTGTACGATATTCCAAGTTGATGTGCAAGTGTTTGAGGCGAGTTCCCACGGGTATGGTAATCTGCGATGTTCCGAGATCGTCTCCAGAGTTACCAAGTTCCCCTCCCGTTTGCTCTTGAGTTACCAAGTTCCTCTCCCGCTCAGGACGTGTGTTGTTGCCGCAGTCCGGGATTCGCATTTAAAGCACTCGGTTATCTTCAGCAGTTCAGGTGAGGACAGGTTTGCGGCGGGGGGGCGAGGGATGGTGGAATTGGGAGAAGGCAAAGACTATGGGTGGGGAGGAGTGAGAGGGGGGCTAGGAACGGCATCTGCGAAACGGGTAGTCAACCTTTAGGGTCCCGGCCCGAAACATCCCTATACATTTTATGATTTCCCTCCAAAGATGCAGTCTCCCGTGGTTTGTTTGCACAACTCTCTCCCCTCTCTCTCCCAACATTGGAGGGGGGGGGTGGGGGGGGGGACGACGACAAGGTAGTTTAAATGGACCTTACCACCACTTCATGCTTCTGTTGCGCATAATTCAGCAGTAAAACCTCTCTTCCCCTCACCCAGCGACGCCCGATTCCTCGCACCCCCACAAGTTCACATGGACGAGGGAAGAATGAGCGGGGAGTCTGAAGAAGGGTCCCGACCCGAAACATCACCCATTCCTTCTCTCCAGATGCGATGCCTGTCCCGCTGAGTTACTCCAGCATGTTTGTGTCTATCGTCGGTGTAAACCAGCATCTGCAGTTCCTTCCTACACACGGACAGTGAAGTGCCTCGGCCAAATTAGGAACATTGGGATTCTCTGATGTGAAGGTAGTCTGGTTTGCGTTTCTTACACTTGATCATATCTGAAACTAAAGTATAGATAGACACAAAATGCTGGAGTAACTCGGCGGGACAGGCCGCATCTCTGGAGAGAAGGAATGGGTGGCGTTTTGGGTAAGTCTGAAGAAGGGTCTCGACTCCATTCCTTCTCTCCAGAGATGCTGCCTGGTCCGCTGAGTTTCTCCAGCATTTTGTGTCTATTAAAGAGTTCCCACGGTAGACGCACGAATCACTAAAGTTAACGCACGGGCCACTACGATATAACTCTGAGTTTAAATGTTTCAATTTTAAACTTGACCACGAAATTTGACTCGTGGAAAAAGTCAAACATGTTTGACTTTTTTCACGAGTTCACAAGTTTCGCGGGTACCTGCCGTTAGCGCCACGAGTGGACAAGTTGATCGCGCGAGTTCCGACGTTCCCGCTACGTTGGCTGTACGTGATCACCACGAGTGAAAACTCGGGGTCACTCGTGGGCCAACTCGCACCGTGAGACAGGGGTTTTAGTCATGTGTTACCGTTTAAAATATATATATTTTTATTAGAAGCAATGCATGTTGCCAATGACATAACAGTTTTTCAAATACACATTTAACCTGTTTCAAAAGTTATACAAATATTACAGAATGATTTATATAAGCTTCTATTTTTTTTTAGAAAGTTAAGAAGTGAAAGAATAGGTCTGTAATCAATCAAGATGGTGATTAAATAATATTGATTATGATTATATAAGGAAAAAAAATCAAAAATCAAAAAACAAAACAGTAAAAATAAAGAATAAAACAAGCAAACAATTATTATAGAATAAAGAAAGATTGAAGTCGACATCTTAACAATGAATGGAACAATTTCACATCACAATATCTATAGAGACGTGTATACAACTCCCAGAATACATCTTTTCATCTAATCCTACAACTGGGTATTTATTGAGTTACAATGCTGAGCTCAGCTACCCCTTTAAATAGTCAGTGAATGGAGACCATATTTGTTCAAAAAGTTCATATTTGTCCATTAGGACAAACCTGATTCTCTCCAAATGTAACCTCTCCAACATTTCCACTGTCCACATTTTAATTGTGGGGGATAATGTTCCCTTCCAGAATTTTAATATTAATTTTTTATCAAGAAAATTTCTTTGATTTACAGTTAATATTAGGTTTGAATCAGAAACTCCTAATATTATTAACTTTGGGTCGGGATCCAATTTGATTTTAAGAACTACAGAAATGATTTAAAAAATTTCACTCCAATAACTAGCAATGTTACAAAATTTTGAGATTTAAAAAATCAAGTCTGCAATTTATCCCATCAGATAAAGCATAAAAAGAAGTTTAATTTGACACCTAATTTACTTTCATATCTTCAGTATTAAGAAAGTTATGGCCATTTTCATACTCGGAAATGAGCATCTTGCTCCCCATTGCCTTTCAATTGACTTAACTCAAAAGCTGTGATCTGGAAAAGTTAAAAGTCCATAACATTCTTAAAAATTAAGAGAACTCAATGAAATTTTCAGTTATTATAGATTGAAGCATTCTGAAACAAATATTAAACAATCTTACTTGGATTACCTGAAATTAAAGCATATAATTAGTTAGTTATCTAATTGTAGCTAATTACAAAATTCAATGAGTAGATCTAAACATCTATCAATTTCTTAAGAAAAGATAAACTTTTTAAAAATTGCCTAAGTGTCCAAATAACATTCACACAATAATCCACAATATAACATAATTTTTAAATCTCATTTTCATGAATTTCTGGGCCAAATGGAAGGAATTTAGTGTTTAATGCCTGTAAATTAATGGCCATTTAAATCAACTAGCGAGTGGGTTTTAGTGGAATGCGGTGGATTAGAACGTTGCGGTTAGCGGTGAAGTCGGGGGGAAAAATACTGTTTGTTCATACATTTTTTGGGGACCCCATTTCGCAACATTAAAATATTATTAATGCCTCCCGAAAAACCAACTTTTAATATAAAAATAAAGTATTTACCTTTTTTTCTCCCCTACGGAAAATGCTTCCGGTTGTCTGCGCTCACGGCTTTTGAAGGTGATTTTTAAATTACTCTAGTTAATAAATAATCTAGAGTAATTTAAAAATACCACCATTCATTAAATGTCGGAGCGATTTTTCTTCAGCAACCAAATCGCCCGACATTCATCGATTATCCTGTGGAAAAACGGCAATTTAAGCCCGCCCCCCTCTGCAAGGCACGAAAGTCGCGCACACGGGGAGCGGCAGAAGTGCAGCGCCGCTAAAGGTAAGTTTTGTAACATACCTACAATAACTATTAAGTTTTATACGTTGCAAAACTCTGCGTTAAATTAGCTTCTGAATTCTGACATTTATCGCAAATAGAGGAGATGTTAGGAAAAATTCTATTTAATTTCGTTTTTGAATAATGTAATCTATGTAATACTTTGAATTGTATCAAGGTATGTCTGGCATTTAACGAACAACGGTGTATACGTTGTAGACTTTCTTTCCAAGTGTCTTTTATTATAGATAAGCCTGTTTCATTTTCCCATATTTGTCGGTATGATTCTGTTGTTGGAATTTCCCTATCCAAAAGAGTATTATATATATATATACGCTATTAGTTTTTCTGTATTTGGGTGCTTGTTGAGCAATTCATCCAATAATCCTAGTTCTCTATTTTATAGTCTTGCATGTTTGACTTGATATAGTCTCTAATTTGTAAATGCCTAAACAAGTTATTTGGATGCAATCCATAAATATCTTTTAACTCTTGAATTGAGAGAAATTTTCCTTTCCTGTAAAGGTGTTCTATCCTTATAATTCCTAATTTTTTCCATTGTCTAAACCCCTTATCCAATATGGAGGGTTTAAATGTGTTACAGTTTTACTGTAGAGTGAAAAGCCTGTTTTGTTTGGAAAGTTATTCCATTGAAGGGATGTACAGGCTGCCTCCTGATTTGATGCTGCCATTGTCTCTTCCAGGTTTTGCTTTTGGTGCAGCTACGACCGTGTCAAGTGCAGCCACGGCAGCCCCAGCAACTCAGAGCTTTTCCTTTGGTGCAAAGCCAGCAGGTGAGAGGAATGTCCATCTCCCTCTGATTTCATCAACACCAGGTTATGGGGTAGTTCATATCCCAAGAGGTATTATAAACCTTTACTTCTGAGGGGGATACTAGTGTGGATATTCTAAATAAAACCGCAGTGAGAGTACCTTGGACAAAGTGAAACTTGTAAATCATTCATCCAGAGGCTGTGGTTACCAGATGAAAGAGGTCAGCTGTTCACAGGTTTTCTCTCTGTTTTATGTTGCTTATTTACTTCACAGACTATCCCATAATGCAATCAAATACCAGATTCCTGAATTTGTCTGGCTTATCTTTCCGGACTAACTAACTACCTGTGATCTTGTCACAAGCCTTGCCGTAGTCTATGTAGACCGTGCCTACATCAGTGTTGGAAGCTGGAAGAGTGCAGCACAAGAACAAGTTCTTCGCTCCATAATGTCTGTGCCAAACACAATGCCAAGATCGTCTCTTATTTACCTGCACATACTCCATTTCAGTCCAATCCCAATGCATCATGTGCCTGTCCAAAGGTTTTTTAAATGTCTCTGTCATTTCTGCCTTAACCTTCAACTCCAGCAGCACATTCCACTGCAAAAACAATGTTGTTTTAAAATTTACCCCTCTCACCTTAAAGCTATGGCCTCTAGTATTTGACTTTGCTATTCTGGGGAAATGGTTCTGCCTGTCTACCCTATCCATGCCTCTCATCATTTTACATACTTCTCCCTGCAACCTCCAGCGTTCGTTCCAGAGAAAATCAAGTGTGTCCAACCTCTTTCTGTAGCGAGTGCCCCCTCATTAAGGCATCTTCCTGGTAATGTAGAAACAAGGAACAGCAAATGCCGCGTTACACAACAAGGCACAAGATGCCAGTAACTCAGCAGGTCAGGCACTGTCCCTGGAGACAATGGATTGATGACATTCTGGGTCTGGACCTTCTTCACACTGTAATTCCAGTAAACCTATTGTTCATGTAGAAGTTTGTTAGAGTCGATGGAGACTTGCAGAATTTCCTCCGCCTCTTACAAAGTAGAATCGTCAGCACGCTTCTTCCTGAATTACATAGACACAATAGGTGCCGGAATAGGCCATTCGGCCCTTCGAGCCAGCCCCGCCATTCAATGTGATCATGGCTGATCATCCACAATCAGTACCCCGTTCCTGCCTTCTCCCCATATCCCTTGATTCCGCTAGTCCTAAGAGCTCTATCTAACTCTCTTTTGAATGCATCCAGTGAATCGGCCTCCACTGCCTGAGGCAGAGAATTCCACAAATTCACAACCCTCTGTGTGAAAAAGTATTTCCTCATCTCCGTTCTAAATGGCTTGCCCCTTATTCGTAAACTGTGGCCCCTGGTTCTGGACTCCCCCAACATCGGGAACATGTTTCCTGCATCTAGCCTGTCCAATCCCTTAATAATTTTATATGTTCCTATAAGATATCCTCTCATCCTTCTAAATTCCAGTGTATACAAGCCCAGCCGCTGCATTCTTTCATCATACGACAGTCCCGCCATCCCGGGAATTAACCTGGTGAACATACCTTGCCCTCCCTCATTTCTCCAGCGTCCATGTTCTTCTCCCTGGTGAATACCAACGGGAAGCATTCATTTAGGATCCCACTCGTTAGAATCCCCTGGTTCCACCCATAGATTACCCCGTTATTCACTTGGGGAATGTCAGCTATCTATCTTTTTTTTTAATATTGAAGCTCAGATGCTTTGGAGTCAGTGCAGCTCTTTAATCACAAAAGACTGGTCATCTGAAATAAATAACAGCTGCTTGTTTGTCTGAATCTGTGTGCCTATGATGCTGCTGCAAGTAAGATTAGTGCCTTGCTGCACGTACGTATGATAATGAAGTTAAACTTGCATTTATGGATGGTTAGCTCTCACTATGAGTGAAGTAAATGTACCCTGAAACAGCAGCAGTGTCCTTCAGGCTTGCTGCATCTTTATTCTGGAAAACATTTATCTTTAAGCGTAAAGATTTGAACATGGTGTCCTTGCAGGTTTGACCACAGGAGCTACAAGTGTGGCCCCTACAGCAGCATCATCTCTGTTTGCTTCAGTGGTGAGCTCGGATCCTTCCACCTCTTCCCTGACCGCTGGCTTCCCATGTGAGTCATCAGCGTGCACTTTAGATGGAGTCGTGTTTGTACTAACAGCAGTTATAAAACCTTGTATCTGAAAATGCAAATCTGCAGTTGTTTAACGGGGTGAAACATTGATCAGCCTACATCTGCTTTTAGTAAGTGTAGAAATAAGGAACTGCACGTGCTGGTTTATAAAAGACACAAGCAGCTGGAGTAACACAGTGGGTCAGGCAGCATCTCGCGTCTTTTGAGTTAGACATTTGGCCTTGAGGCTGGGTGCATTATAACTGGATTTACTGTGGCTACCAGAACACATTTAATCTCTTCAACGATTTGGGATACAGGAACCCTTCTGCAAAATGACTTGATGTTTGATTGGTTCAAATGGTATTTAATCAGGAAACTGCAGCTGCATGCAGATTTTGACTGTCTTTTGAAAGAGACTTAAGATAATGTTTTGAATTCCCTCTCAAAAATATTTTTAATTGTTCAGTCAGTCTGAATTGTTTTTTGTTCAGTGATACTCGGGTTCCATGATGACAGGTAAATATCTGCCTGAGCCAAGTACCTACAGTGCCCTCCATAATGTCCTTGTACATCAGTCATTGAAAATAAGCATGCAGGTACAGCATGCAAATGGCATGTTGGTCTTCACAGTGAGAGGATTTGAGTATAGGATGTCCTACTGAAGTTGTACAGGGCCCTAGTGAGACAGCACCTGGAGTATAGTGTTAAAGAAGGAACTGCAGATGCTGGAGAATCGAGGGTTACACAAAAAGCTGGAGAAACTCAGCGGGTGCAGCAGCATCTAAGCAGCGAAGGAGATAGGCGACGTTTCGGGTCGAGACCCTTCTTCAGACTGGTCAGGGATCAGGGAAACGAGAGATATAGGAAACAGGCCAATAGCGTCTCATTTTCACACTACAAACAGCTTACAATGGCCTGTTTCTTTTATCATTGATACTTTTTTGCATATCTTTCATTCATTGTTCTTTATCTCCCCACATCACCATCTATATCTCTCGTTTCCCTGATCCCTAATCAGTCTGAAGAAGGGTCTCGACCCGAAACGTCGCCTATCTCCTTCGCTCCTTAGATGCTGCTGCACCCGCTGAGTTTCTCCAGCCTTTTGTGTACCCTGGAATATTGTGTGCAATTTTGGTCTCCTAATTTGAGGAAGGACATACTTGCTATTGAGGAAGTGCAGCGTAGTTTCGCAAAGTTAATTCCCGGAATGGTGGGACTGACATATGATAAAAGAATGGGTCGACTAGGCTTGTGTTCACTGGAATTTAGAAGGATGAGGGGATCTTATAGAAACATATAAAATTATAGAAACATATAAAATTCTTTAGGAATTGGACACGCTAGATGCAGGAAAAATATTCCCGGTGTAGGGGGAGTCCAGAACCAGGGGTTGCAGTTTAAGAATAGTTTTCATCCAGAGAGTTGTGAATCTGTGGAATTCTCTGCCACAGAAGGCAGTGGAGGCCAATTCACTGGATGTTTTCAAGAGGTAGATATAGCTCTTGGGGCTAACGGAATCAAGGGATATGTGGAAAAAACAGGAACAGGGCACTGATTTTGGATGATCAGCCATGATCATATTGAATAGTGGTGCTGGCTCGAAGGGCAGAATGGCCTCCTCCTGCACCTTGTTTCTTTGTTTCTATCAATTGCTGCCATGTTCTTGCTGTATTGTGATGATCCAGAACTGTACACAATGGGCCAAACACAGGTAGGTGGTACTAGAGTAGATGGGACATGTTGGTCTGTAACGCTTCCACGCTGTAGGACTCTGACAATACTGCAGGTGAGACCTGGCCAATGTATTGTGCAGTGCAACTCCTGCACTCAGTGGCTTGGCCTAGGAAGGTGAACATCACAAATATATTTTGCACCACAAAATCCATCTATGAGCCCAATTTTCCGGGAGCTATGGTCTTGCATCTCAAGGTTCCTCTGTAAATCAACTCTCCTGAAACCCCTCACACTTGTCCAGATTATGTTCTGTCTGCCACTCTCTAGTGGAGGCCGAGCATCTTTACAGCATTTAAGAAGACTAGAGACAAATATCTAAATCCCCCAAGCACAACAAACTCTGGGCCTGATACAGATAAATGGGATTAGTGGGTGTGGTGGCATAGTGCATAATGTGCGTCGTGTAGTAATCCTAAAACAGTATCTGCAGGTTCATGAGATTGAGAGCTGACTGTTGTTGTGAACCTGGACATCTTCACTCTGCTTCTTCCTAATCCAATCCTCTTTGTCTTTAGTGACAACTTGCACCAGTTCAGTTCCAGCTTCCTCAACATCGGCTCCATTTGGCTTCAAGCCTACAGGCGCAGCCTTGCCTGTGACCACAGCCACCACCTTGGGTATGTACAGGTGCTATTATACTATACTACTCGCTCTGTATAGTATAGATGTGGGGCAGATCAGCTTGCCAGAGTTGGATATGTTTTATGTGTTACTGTACACAGCTGGTAGATCACAGCATCAGATCTATGTTTTATGTGTTACAGTACACAGCTGGTAGACCACAGCATCAGATCTATGTTGTATGTGTTACTGTACACAGCTGGTAGAGCTGCTGCCTCACAGCTTTCATCCTGACCTTAATGCCATCTGTGTTGATATTGATTTCCTCCCAAATCTTTGATGTGCAGTTTGGTGGGTTAGTTGGTGACAGAATCACCCCTCGTGTGTATGCGAGAGCTAGAAACTGTGGGCTGGGGTAGGCTGTCGATGGATTTGGGGGCGTAAAATGGGATTAGTGCAGAATTGGTGTGAATGAGTTCCTGATGGTCGGAGAGGACTTGGTGGAGCGAAGGACTAGTTTCCGTGCCGAATGTCTCTATCACTGTCGGGTTTGGGATGGTTAATAGTCTCTAGATCAGTCAAAACTGCTCCAACAACTGGCCCATTTTAGTGTTGGACTGGCTGGTAGGATTGTGCATGACTAATGACATCTATCTAATAGTGTTGTGATATATACAGAGATGGTTGATTAGAGCAATCCGGGTTCAAGTAGTTCCCACGCAGGTGACAAATGTGCACGGTACTGTAGCATCAATGGTTCTTCAGCTTCTCTCCTCTGCTTTCTAGCTGGACAATGCAACGTTTATTGTTTCCAGTGGTGTATGTCAAAGTTGAAATTCTGCAGGGATGCTGCAAGAGTCCTTGCGTCTCTTCGGTTTGTGGCGTGGCCGTTTGCCCTCAGGCAGCTCTTCATGGAGTAGGTGCTGCGGTATTTGGCCATCAGACATTGTTCTGACATGTCTGGCAACTCGTTCCAATGTGTAGATGCAGGGGTGGTCTATCTCGAACAGAATTTGTGTGTCTGGAATCTTGCCTTGCCACTTGTCGTGAATGGGTCATGTGAAAGTGGTTAATCTGTCTGGCATCTCACAAGCCTAGAGTAAGGTGTGTAGAATCATAGCGACGTACAGCGGTCACCACCGGCATAGAGTAAGAGACTACAGAACGTTTGGTCACCAGAACGTTTTCCACATGATAATTGTGTCACTGACTTCTGAACTCTGGCAGCAAGAGCAGAGTTTGGTCTAAGTTGCGGCATGTGATCTGTTGCTTCATCATTGATTGAAGATACTGTTCAAATGCAGAGCCCATCTCTGAGATTTCTTTCCTTCTTGTTGGTGCTGAGTGGGAGTCTATCTGCACATGGAGCATGTACAGAGTTTAGTGCAGGGAAGAAATGTTTGCAGTCAGCATCATTCTGAACTTCATCCGCCTTATTACTGAGCCACAGATGACACATCTTGTGGAACGTTTCCTGGACACTACAGCGAGTGTTGGGAAAGGCTTCCTCTTAGAACTGAATGTAGGATGGTTGAGGTATGTTGAGTGAGATTTGCTTCTTGTTAACTAGAGATGTTAATTCCTGGTAATCTACTGGGTTGTTTCGATGTCATTAGTCCAAGCTTTCATTTGGTATTTCTGTAACAATATCTCAGAGGTTGCGATTAGCGAGCTAATCGCCAAGTTCTGCTACAAACTTGGCTTTGTGGCATCATCATCAGCTTGGGGAGGCTGGGACTTTATTCCTTGGAGCGCAGGAGGCTGAAGGGTGATCTTGTAGAGGTATGAGGGGATCCAAGCCCGTCACAAGAGTCCTTTTCCCAGGGTAGGGGAATCAAGAAGTAGAAGGCATAGGATGAGGTGAGAGAGAAAGATGTAATAGGAAACTGAGGGGCAACCTTTACACACAGAGGGTGGTGGCTGCCAATGGAAGCAGTCGATACAGATGCCATAACAACATTGAAAAGAACATTGAAAAGCACAGGACAGGTTTAGAGGGATATGGACCAACTGCAGGCAAGATTAAAAGAGGCATTTTAGTTGGCATGGATGAGTTGGGCTGAAGTGCCGGTTTCCAATCCACGCTGTATGGCTGGAGGAATCCTTTCTGCAGCCTCTCTAGTTTTATGGGATGAGAATCAGAACAGCAGATCTTCCTGGAATTGTCTCCCTACCATCTTGTGTGACTGTAACATACTATACAAACTCTTATAGTTAATGCTGTGTCTGATGCCATGCTCCTTCACCATCTTGTCTGCCTTTGTCACCACTGCTGGGTAACTGTACCGACACCTGGACATCTCTTTGTTCTACATCTATTATTTACTGCGCAAGTCAACCTCTGGAAATGCATCACGTCACACTTAGTATTGTTTTTTGGTTTAGAGATGTAGCCCTTTGGCCGTGCTGGCCAATGACCCCTGTACACTTTCAGTGTGTATCCTACACACTAGGGACAATTTACAAATTAACCAAAGCCAACTAATCTACAAACCTGCATGTCTTTGCAGTGTGGGAGGAAACGGGAGCACCTGGAGAAAACCCACGCAGTCACGGGGAGAAGGTACAAACCGTACATACAGCACCCGTAGTCAGGATTGAACCCGGCTTTGATGCTGTAAGGCAGCAACTCTACCGCTGCGCCATCGTGCCACCTTGTCCAAATTCATTCTTTGACCCACATTTCCAGTCGATCTAAATCTTGTTGTAGCCTTGGACAACCATCTTTCTTGTCCACAGTTATCTAATGCAGTCTGAGTTCCCTGGCAAGCCCAGGTTTTTGGTAGGTCTTTACTGATGAACAGGAGTGGGAGGACGACAGGGTGCTGCACATTTTGATTGATCGTTCCGCTTCCTGGCCAAACCACTGCACTTGTGATCATAAGAAAGACATAGGAGCAGAATTAGACCATTCAGCCCATCAAGTCTAAACCATTCATTCAAAGCTAATCTATTTTCCCCTCTCAAACCCATTCTCCTGCCTTCTCCCTGTAATCTTTGACCCATACTAATCAAGAACCTATCAATCTCCGCATTAAAAATCCCCACTGACTTGGCCCTTGCAGCCTTATTTGGCAATGAATTCCACAGATTCACCGCCCTCTGGCGAAAAAGATATCCTCCTCGTATCCATTTTAAAGGTACGTCCTTTGATTCTGAGACTGTGCCCTCTAGTCCTAGACACTTCCACTACTGGAAACATCCTCTCCACATTGACTGTATCTATGCCCTTCATTATTCGGTAGGTTTCACTGTGACAAAGGTGTTCATAGGCAGATGTTTGTTTTGTAGCTCCCACCACATCTGCCACTGCTGCTACCACAAGTGCCGGCTTTTCTCTGGGCCTGAAGACGCCAGTAAGTTTCTCCATGACACCAGGTCCCACTGGCGCAGCTGCCAATGTCAGCACCGCAGCAACCGTTCCCACCACTGCTGTTTGCACCACTGCAGCTACCAGTGCAATCATCAGCAGTGCTGCCATCACAACCAGGTAAGAGAAACAAGCCTTCAGTGGTAAGTCCTGGGTGGGTTGTCGGGTTCCTGCCATTTGTCAAGCTCAAACTCCAAGGTGGCATTGAGATTGTGAAGCAATTGTGGTTGGTCGGGGCTTTGCAGAGGGAGAATACCATGCCCCCCATAATGTGTGGGACAAAGACCCATCATTTATTTATTTGCCTCTGTACTCCACAATTTGAGATTTGTAATAGAAAAAAATCATATGTGGTTAAAGTGCACATCGTCAGATTTGAATAAATCAATTTTTATCTATTTTGCTTTCATCATGTAGAAATTACAGCAGTGTTTATACATTCTCCCCCCGCCCATTTCAGGGCACCATAATGTTTGGGACACAGCAATGTCATGTAAATGAAAGTAGTCATGTTTAGTATTTTGTTGCATATCCTTTGCATGCAATGACTGCTTGAAGTCTGTGATTCATGGACATCACCAGTTGCTGGGTGTCTTCTCTGGTGATGCTCTGCCAGGCCTGTATTACAGCCATCTTTAGCTTATGCTTGTTTTGGGGCTAGTCCCCTTCAGTTTTCTCTTCAGCATATAAACGGCATGCTCAATTGGGTTCAGATCGGGTGATTGACTTTGGCCACTCAAGAAATTACAAATTTGTAGCTTTGACAAACTCCTTTGTTGCTTTAGCAGTGTGTTTGGGATCATTGTCTTGCTGTAGAATGAACCGCCGGCCAGTGAGTTTTGAGGTTTTTGTTTGAACCTGAGCAGATAAGATGTGTCTTTACACTTCAGAATTCATTATGCTACAACCATCAGCAGTTGTATCATCAATGAAGAGAAGTGAGCCAGTACCTTCAGCAGCCATACATGCCCAGGCCGTAACACCCCCACCACCGTGTTTCACAGAGGAGGTGGTATGCTTTGGATCTTGGGCAGTTCCTTCTCTAGTGAGTAGTGAAGTGATCCAGTATGAGTGCTAGTTCAGCCATGAGGAGCAGTGTGGTGTAGAGGGTGAAGGGGTCTCGGCCATGAGGAGCAGTGTGGTGTAGAGGGTGAAGGGGTTTCAGCCATGAGGAGCAGTGTGGTGTAGAGGGTGAAGGGTCTCTGCCAGAGGGGCAGTGTGGTGTAGAGGGTGAAGCAAGGGGTCTCGGCCATGAGGAGCAGTGTGGTGTAGAGGGTGAAGGGGTTTCAGCCATGAGGAGCAGTGTGGTGTAGAGGGTGAAGCAAGGGGTCTCGGCCATGAGGGGCAGTGTGGTGTAGAGGGTGAAGCAAGGGGTCTCGGCCATGAGGAGCAGTGTGGTGTAGAGGGTGAAGGGGTCTTGGCCATGAGGAGCAGTGTGGTGTAGAGGGTGAAGGGGTCTCGGCCATGAGGAGCAGTGTGGTGTAGAGGGTGAAGGGGTCTTGGCCATGAGGAGCAGTGTGGTGTAGAGGGTGAAGCAAGGGGTCTCGGCCATGAGGGGCAGTGTGGTGTAGAGGGTGAAGCAAGGGGTCTCAGCCATGAGGAGCAGTGTGGTGTAGAGGGTGAAGGGTCTCGGCCATGAGGAGCAGTGTGGTGTAGAGGGTGAAGCAAGGGGTCTTGGCCATGAGGAGCAGTGTGGTGTAGAGGGTGAAGGGTCTCTGCCAGAGGGGCAGTGTGGTGTAGAGGGTGAAGGGGTCTCAGCCATGAGGGGCAGTGTGGTGTAGAGGGTGAAGGGTCTCTGCCAGAGGGGCAGTGTGGTGTAGAGGGTGAAGGGTCTCTGCCAGAGGAGCAGTGTGGTGTAGAGGGTGAAGGGTCTCAGCCATGAGGAGCAGTGTGGTGTAGAGGGTGAAGCAAGGGGTCTCAGCCATGAGGAGCAGTGTGGTGTAGAGGGTGAAGGGGTCTCAGCCATGAGGGGCAGTGTGGTGTAGAGGGTGAAGCAAGGGGTCTCGGCCATGAGGAGCAGTGTGGTGTAGAGGGTGAAGCAAGGGGTCTCGGCCATGAGGAGCAGTGTGGTGTAGAGGGTGAAGCAAGGGGTCTCAGCCATGAGGAGCAGTGTGGTGTAGAGGGTGAAGGGTCTCGGCCATGAGGAGCAGTGTGGTGTAGAGGGTGAAGCAAGGGGTCTTGGCCATGAGGAGCAGTGTGGTGTAGAGGGTGAAGGGTCTCTGCCAGAGGGGCAGTGTGGTGCAGAGGGTGAAGGGTCTCGGCCATGAGGGGCAGTGTGGTGTAGAGGGTGAAGCAAGGGGTCTCAGCCATGAGGGGCAGTGTGGTGTAGAGGGTGAAGGGTCTCTGCCAGAGGGGCAGTGTGGTATAGAGGGTGAAGGGTCTCGGCCATGAGGGGCAGTGTGGTGTAGAGGGTGAAGCAAGGGGTCTCAGCCATGAGGAGCAGTGTGGTGTAGAGGGTGAAGGGTCTCGGCCATGAGAGGCAGTGTGGTATAGAGGGTGAAGGTCTCTGCCATGAGGAGCAGTGTGGTGTAGAGGGTGAAGGGTCTCGGCCATGAGGAGCAGTGTGGTGTAGAGGGTGAAGGGTCTCGGCCATGAGAGGCAGTGTGGTATAGAGGGTGAAGGTCTCTGCCATGAGGAGCAGTGTGGTGTAGAGGGTGAAGGGTCTCGGCCATGAGGAGCAGTGTGGTGTAGAGGGTGAAGGGTCTCGGCCATGAGAGGCAGTGTGGTATAGAGGGTGAAGGTCTCTGCCAGAGGGGCAGTGTGGTATAGAGGGTGAAGGTCTCTGCCAGAGGGGCAGTGTGGTGTAGAGGGTGAAGCAAGGGGTCTCGGCCATGAGGGGCAGTGTGGTGTAGAGGGTGAAGCAAGGGGTCTCAGCCATGAGGAGCAGTGTGGTGTAGAGGGTGAAGCAAGGGGTCTCAGCCATGAGGAGCAGTGTGGTGTAGAGGGTGAAGGGGTTTCAGCCATGAGGAGCAGTGTGGTGTAGAGGGTGAAGGGTCTCAGCCATGAGGAGCAGTGTGGTGTAGAGGGTGAAGCAAGGGGTCTCGGCCATGAGGGGCAGTGTGGTGTAGAGGGTGAAGCAAGGGGTCTCAGCCATGAGGAGCAGTGTGGTGTAGAGGGTGAAGGGTCTCGGCCATGAGGAGCAGTGTGGTGTAGAGGGTGAAGCAAGGGGTCTCAGCCATGAGGAGCAGTGTGGTGTAGAGGGTGAAGGGTCTCGGCCATGAGGAGCAGGTGGTGTAGAGGGTGAAGGGTCTCGGCCATGAGAGGCAGTGTGGTATAGAGGGTGAAGGTCTCTGCCAGAGGGGCAGTGTGGTATAGAGGGTGAAGGTCTCTGCCAGAGGGGCAGTGTGGTGTAGAGGGTGAAGCAAGGGGTCTCGGCCATGAGGAGCAGTGTGGTGTAGAGGGTGAAGGGTCTCGGCCATGAGAGGCAGTGTGGTGTAGAGGGTGAAGCAAGGGGTCTTGGCCATGAGGAGCAGTGTGGTGTAGAGGGTGAAGGGTCTCTGCCAGAGGGGCAGTGTGGTGTAGAGGGTGAAGCAAGGGGTTTCAGGCTATCCTGGTGTAGGATGGAGATTGCATTTCAATAAACATGTGCAGCACGGGACCCTGAAACGTGAGAGGTTGTAAGTGGGAAGAACAGGCTAGAGGAGAGAGAATAGGTCAAATCTGTTTTGTGGGACAAGCACAAGTTGGACCAGGTCTACCAGGGAGTTGTTGTTGATCGCCAGGTTAGGGTGTGTTGAGGGTCTGCAGAGGGAACGTGGTTAATCGCTGCCTGTGGCCAATGTGGCATTCTGCACCACTGATAAATAAGGAGAGTTGTTGTTAAGCATATGATAGCAATCTGTTGAACAAACGCCAATAGCCCTGATAGATTGGTAATGTTGCTACTATGGGAATGATACAAGACTGGTGTGGAATTGGGGAGGATTTGCCTGAACTCTTTGTGTTTCTTGTGCCTGTAGTGCCTCTCCAGTTATGTCGTATGCTCAGCTGGAAGGTCTGATCAACAAGTGGAGTGTGGAGCTGGAGGACCAAGAGAAACAGTTCCTGCACCAGGCCACACAGGTCAATGCCTGGGACCGAATGCTGATAGAAAATGGAGAGAAGGTGAGCAAAGTGCACAGAATAGAATTTCACCTCCAGTTTATAGTCAATGTCTAAATATGGTGAGGTGCAGGCACAATGACAACTGCTTCTGGTGGTTTGTGGAGCACATTAGTGTTATAGAATCAGCGAGTCATACTGCACAGAAACTGGCCCTTCAGCCCACACAACCACGGCATGTGTTGTACATGCTCACACGTCATGCTGCATCTGTTGAACGTGCTCACACTAATCCCGTTTCCCCACAGAAGGTCCCAAGACAGAAATACCTTGGCAATTCAAGTACATGTAGATGCTGCTTAAATGTGAGAATCTCTGTCTGCAGCAGGAAGTCTGGTCTGTGTGATGTCTAAGAAAGAACTACAGGTGCTGGAACAATGGAAGGTAGACAAAAAATGCTGGACAAACTCGGTGGGTGGGGCAGCATCTATGGAGAGCAGGAACAGGTGACATTGTGGGTCGAGACCCTTCTTCACACTGCCCTAAACGTCGCCTATTCCTTCTCTCCATAGATGCTGCCCCACCCACTGAGTTTCTCCAGCATTTTTTGTCTACCTTTGGTCTGTGTGATGGACTGGACTGCATCTACAGCTCTGCAATTTCTTATGATCTTGGGCAGAGCTCTTCCAAAAGCAAGTGGAATGCAATTTTGGGAGTTATTAAAAGATTGGAAGGCAGCCCATGTTCAGAAAGGACTGTTAGCCAAGTCCTATTGTTGGCAAGACATGGGAGTCTGCAAACTAGGAAATACTGAATACAATGCAATCGATGAGTAACATTTGTATTGGACGGGCAAAATTGCTCATGATACTATTTTGATTGGGAATTAGAGAATAAAAAGTTACCTAGAAATTGACAAGCAGAATAAACAAACTCTTTTTCAATAAAGGAAGCGTTTTGTTTTGGCATCCTTTACAGAAGCTCCCCATGATAAACATTGGACTGCAAACATGTCTCTTTTATTGCAGTTTCATTCATGCTTTCTCACTATGATTTTCTGACTAGCATCCTGGATTTATTCCTGGACATCCCTTTTTGAAGGGCTAGACTGCAGCAGTTAGGACTAAAGAGATGTTCACAAAAGGATTAGTTAAAGGATGAATATTGAAAGCCTTGTTCTCTTACCTTAGATCACAGCCTTGCACCGAGAAGCAGAAAAAGTGAAACTGGACCAGAAGAGGTGCGTTTATTGTCAATATGACACCATTTTAACCCCGCAGATTTCATTGTTCCTCAGAACAAAAAATATTCAAATGTGGACAATCAGAAAGCGACCCATTTCATGAATCCTACACCAAACCCTTCTCCCTAGATTCCCACCTCCCTGCCCTCAGATTCTATCCCTCACCCACACAAGGGGCCATTCTCCATGTCCAGTTAATCTACAAACTATCTGGGGGATGATGCTGTGGTTGTTTCCGTGTCACTGTGTGACAATAGACAATAGGTGCAGGAGTAGGCCATTCCTTTCCATGGAGTGTACATTGACCCAGATGGCCATTTAGGAGAAGCCAATGCACTCATTTGTCTGGGGGTGAGCTTTGCATCTATGTCCCAGAACACAGCAGTACAGCACAGGAGCAGGCCCTTCATCCCACAATGTTCATGCCAAGCATGATACCATTAAACTGATCTCGTATGCCCGCTCACGGTCCATATCCTGCTATTCCCTGTCCTTCCATCTAAACCCCCCATCAAGGCCAATGTCATATCTGCCTCCCCCACCCCCACCGCCACCCTTGGCCATGTGTTGCAGGCCGCCACACTATGTGTAAAATAACAACTTACTCTACACATCTCCCCCGCTCGCCTTATAGCTATGCCCTCTAGTCTTGTACACTTCCACCCTGGGGAAAAGGCTCTGACTGTCTGCCCTATCTATTTCTTTCATTATTGTATCTGCTTCTGTCAAGTCTCCCCTCAACCTCTGTTCCAGAGTAAATGATCCAAGTCTCTTCAGCCTCTTGCTGAGGCTGAAACTCTCTTATCCAGACTGAAGAAAGGTTCTGACCCAAAACGTCACCCATCGCTTCTCTCCAGAGATGCTGCCTGACCCGCTGAGTTACTCCAGCACTTTGTGTCTGTCTTCGGTATGAACCAGCATCTGCAGTTCCTTCCAACAGCATCCGGTAATGGAGGCGACCCATACTGTGGCCCGATTGAAGTCCAATAGAGCTGCATGGTGACGTCCTGACTCTTGTACTCAGTGCCCCTGCCATGCCACATCCACCACTTGTACTGCCCCCACCTTCAGTGGGCTATGAACCTGGCCTCCAAGGTCCCTCTGCGCATCCATAAGGATCTTGCTGGTGGGGGGAATAATCGCTGGGAGTGAAATGATGCAACTGGCATGAGTTAGTTGCCCGGCGTATGGCAGCCTGTGGTCTAGGGAGCAGAAGGGTCATGGCAATAGTCGGTCTGTGTCACCTCCCCCCTCCCTGCCTCCCCCCTCCACTATCTCCCCCACACCTTCTGTCCTCCCCCCCCACCTTCCGTCCCCCCCCCACCTTCCGTCCCCCCCCCACCTTCCGTCCCCCCCCCACCTTCCGTCCCCCCCCCACCTTCCGTCCCCCCCCACCTTCCGTCCCCCCCCACCTTCCGTCCCCCCCACCTTCCGTCCCCCCCCACCTTCCGTCCCCCCCCACCTTCCGTCCCCCCCCACCTTCCGTCCCCCCCCACCTTCCGTCCCCCCCCACCTTCCGTCCCCCCCCACCTTCCGTCCCCCCCCACCTTCCGCCCCCCCCCCACCTTCCGCCCCCCCCCCACCTTCCGTCCCCCCCCCACCTTCCGTCCCCCCCCCACCTTCCGTCCCCCCCCCACCTTCCGTCCCCCCCCCCACCTTCCGTCCCCCCCCCACCTTCCGTCCCCCCCCCACCTTCCGTCCCCCCCCCACCTTCCGTCCCCCCCCCACCTTCCGTCCCCCCCCACCTTCCGTCCCCCCCCCACCTTCCGTCCCCCCCCACCTTCCGTCCCCCCCCACCTTCCGTCCCCCCCCCACCTTCCGTCCCCCCCCCACCTTCCGTCCCCCCCCCACCTTCCGTCCCCCCCCCACCTTCCGTCCCCCCCCACCTTCCGTCCCCCCCCACCTTCCGTCCCCCCCCCACCTTCCGTCCCCCCCCCACCTTCCGTCCCCCCCCCACCTTCCGTCCCCCCCCCACCACCTTCCGTCCCCCCCCCCACCTTCCGTCCCCCCCCCCACCTTCCGTCCCCCCCACCTTCCGTCCCCCCCACCTTCCGTCCCCCCCACCTTCCGTCCCCCCCCACCTTCCGTCCCCCCCCACCTTCCGTCCCCCCCCACCTTCCGTCCCCCCCCACCTTCCGTCCCCCCCCCACCTTCCGTCCCCCCCCCACCTTCCGTCCCCCCCCCACCTTCCGTCCCCCCCCACCTTCCTTCCCCCCCGTCTTCCGTCCCCCCCCCACCTTCCGTCCCCCCCCCCACCTTCCGTCCCCCCCCCACCTTCCGTCCCCCCCACCTTCCGTCCCCCCCCACCTTCCGTCCCCCCCCCCCACCTTCCGTCCCCCCCCCCCCACCTTCCGTCCCCCCCCCACCTTCCGTCCCCCCCCCCCCACCTTCCGTCCCCCCCACCTTCCGTCCCCCCCACCTTCCGTCCCCCCCCCACCTTCCGTCCCCCCCCCCACCTTCCGTCCCCCCCCACCTTCCGTCCCCCCCCCACCTTCCGTCCCCCCCCCCCACCTTCCGTCCCCCCCCCCCACCTTCCGTCCCCCCCCCCCACCTTCCGTCCTCCCCCCCCACCGTCCGTCCTCCCCCCCCACCGTCCGTCCTCCCCCCCCACCTTCCGTCCTCCCCCCCCACCTTCCGTCCTCCCCCCCCACCTTCCGTCCTCCCCCCCCACCTTCCGTCCTCCCCCCCCACCTTCCGTCCTCCACCCCACCTTCCGTCCTCCCCCCCCACCTTCCGTCCTCCCCCCCCACCTTCCGTCCTCCCCCCCCACCTTCCGTCCTCCCCCCCACCTTCCGTCCTCCCCCCCCACCTTCCGTCCCCCCCCCCCCCCCACCTTCCGTCCTCCCCACCACCTTCCGTCCTCCCCCCCCACCTTCCGTCCCCCCCCCCACCTTCCGTCCTCCCCCCCCCCACCTTCCGTCCTCCCCCCCCCACCTTCCGTCCTCCCCCCCCCACCTTCCGTCGTCCCCCCCCCACCTTCCGTCCTCCCCCCCCCCACCTTCCGTCCTCCCCCCCCCCACCTTCCGTCGTCCCCCCCCACCTTCCGTCGTCCCCCCCCACCTTCCGTCGTCCCCCCCCACCTTCCGTCGTCCCCCCCCCACCTTCCGTCCCCCCCCCACCTTCCGTCCCCCCCCCCCCACCTTCCGTCCCCCCCCCCCACCTTCCGTCGTCCCCCCCCACCTTCCGTCGTCCCCCCCCACCTTCCGTCCTCCCCCCCACCTTCCGTCCCCCCCCCACCTTCCGTCCTCCCCCCCCACCTTCCGTCCTCCCCCCCCACCTTCCGTCCTCCCCCCCCACCTTCCGTCCTCCCCCCCCACCTTCCGTCCTCCCCCCCCACCTTCCGTCCCCCCCCCCACCTTCCGTCGTCCCCCCCACCTTCCGTCGTCCCCCCCACCTTCCGTCGTCCCCCCCACCTTCCGTCGTCCCCCCCCACCTTCCGTCGTCCCCCCCCACCTTCCGTCGTCCCCCCCCACCTTCCGTCGTCCCCCCCCACCTTCCGTCCCCCCCCCACCTTCCGTCCCCCCCCCACCTTCCGTCCCCCCCACCTTCCGTCCCCCCCCACCTTCCGTCCCCCCCCACCTTCCTTCCCCCCCGTCTTCCGTCCCCCCCCCACCTTCCGTCCCCCCCCCACCTTCCGTCCCCCCCCCACCTTCCGTCCCCCCCACCTTCCGTCCCCCCCCCCACCTTCCGTCCCCCCCCCACCTTCCGTCCCCCCCCCACCTTCCGTCCCCCCCCCCTTCCGTCCCCCCCCCCACCTTCCGTCCCCCCCCACCTTCCGTCCCCCCCCCCACCTTCCGTCCTCCCCCCCCACCTTCCGTCCTCCCCCCCCACCTTCCGTCCTCCCCCCCCACCTTCCGTCCTCCCCCCCCACCTTCCGTCCTCCCCCCCCACCTTCCGTCCTCCCCCCCCACCTTCCGTCCTCCCCCCCCACCTTCCGTCCTCCCCCCCCACCTTCCGTCCTCCCCCCCCACCTTCCGTCCTCCCCCCCCACCTTCCGTCCTCCCCCCCCACCTTCCGTCCTCCCCCCCCACCTTCCGTCCTCCCCCCCCCCCACCTTCCGTCCCCCCCCCCCCACCTTCCGTCCTCCCCCCCCACCTTCCGTCCTCCCCCCCCACCTTCCGTCCCCCCCCCCACCTTCCGTCCTCCCCCCCCCACCTTCCGTCCTCCCCCCCCCACCTTCCGTCGTCCCCCCCACCTTCCGTCCCCCCCCCCCACCTTCCGTCCTCCCCCCCCCCCCCCACCTTCCGTCGTCCCCCACCTTCCGTCGTCCCCCCACCTTCCGTCGTCCCCCCACCTTCCGTCGTCCCCCCCCACCTTCCGTCGTCCCCCCCCACCTTCCGTCCCCCCCCCACCTTCCGTCCCCCCCCCACCTTCCGTCCCCCCCCCACCTTCCGTCGTCCCCCCCACCTTCCGTCCTCCCCCCCACCTTCCGTCCCCCCCCCACCTTCCGTCCTCCCCCCCCACCTTCCGTCCTCCCCCCCCCACCTTCCGTCCTCCCCCCCCACCTTCCGTCCCCCCCCACCTTCCGTCCCCCCCCCCCCACCTTCCGTCCCCCCCCCCCCCACCTTCCGTCCCCCCCCCACCTTCCGTCCTCCCCCCCCCCCCCACCTTCCGTCCCCCCCCCCACCTTCCGTCCCCCCCCCCACCTTCCGTCCCCCCCCCCACCTTCCGTCCCCCCCCCACCTTCCGTCCCCCCCCCACCTTCCGTCGTCCCCCCCACCTTCCGTCGTCCCCCCCACCTTCCGTCGTCCCCCCCACCTTCCGTCGTCCCCCCCACCTTCCGTCGTCCCCCCCACCTTCCGTCGTCCCCCCCCCACCTTCCGTCGTCCCCCCCCCACCTTCCGTCCCCCCCCCACCTTCCGTCCCCCCCCCACCTTCCGTCCCCCCCCCACCTTCCGTCCCCCCCCCACCTTCCGTCCCCCCCACCACCTTCCGTCCCCCCCCCCACCTTCCGTCGTCCCCCCCCACCTTCCGTCGTCCCCCCCCACCTTCCGTCCTCCCCCCCCACCTTCCGTCCTCCCCCCCCCACCTTCCGTCCCCCCCCCCCCACCTTCCGTCCTCCCCCCCCACCTTCCGTCCCCCCCCCCACCTTCCGTCCCCCCCCCACCTTCCGTCCCCCCCCCACCTTCCGTCCCCCCCCCACCTTCCGTCCTCCCCCCCCACCTTCCGTCCTCCCCCCCCACCTTCCGTCCTCCCCCCCCCACCTTCCGTCCTCCCCCCCCCACCTTCCGTCCTCCCCCCCCCACCTTCCGTCGTCCCCCCCACCTTCCGTCGTCCCCCCCCACCTTCCGTCCTCCCCCCCCCCCCCACCTTCCGTCGTCCCCCCACCTTCCGTCGTCCCCCCACCTTCCGTCGTCCCCCCCCCACCTTCCGTCGTCCCCCCCCACCTTCCGTCCCCCCCCCACCTTCCGTCCTCCCCCCCCACCTTCCGTCCTCCCCCCCCACCTTCCGTCCCCCCCCACCTTCCGTCCCCCCCCCCCCCACCTTCCGTCCCCCCCCCCCACCTTCCGTCCCCCCCCCCACCTTCCGTCCCCCCCCCCACCTTCCGTCCCCCCCCCCACCTTCCGTCCCCCCCCCACCTTCCGTCCCCCCCCACCTTCCGTCGTCCCCCCCACCTTCCGTCGTCCCCCCCACCTTCCGTCGTCCCCCCCACCTTCCGTCGTCCCCCCCACCTTCCGTCGTCCCCCCCACCTTCCGTCGTCCCCCCCCCACCTTCCGTCCCCCCCCCACCTTCCGTCCCCCCCCCACCTTCCGTCCCCCCCCCACCTTCCGTCCCCCCCCACCACCTTCCGTCCCCCCCCCCACCTTCCGTCGTCCCCCCCCACCTTCCGTCGTCCCCCCCCACCTTCCGTCGTCCCCCCCCACCTTCCGTCGTCCCCCCCCACCTTCCGTCCTCCCCCCCCACCTTCCGTCGTCCCCCCCCACCTTCCGTCGTCCCCCCCCCACCTTCCGTCGTCCCCCCACCTTCCGTCCCCCCCCCCCACCTTCCGTCCCCCCCCCCCACCTTCCGTCCCCCCCCCCACCTTCCGTCGTCCCCCCCCCACCTTCCGTCCCCCCCCCCACCTTCCGTCCCCCCCCCCACCTTCCGTCCCCCCCCCACCTTCCGTCCCCCCCCCCACCTTCCGTCCCCCCCCGACCTTCCGTCCCCCCCCGACCTTCCGTCCCCCCCCGACCTTCCGTCCCCCCCCGACCTTCCGTCCCCCCCCGACCTTCCGTCCCCCCCCGACCTTCCGTCCCCCCCCGACCTTCCGTCCCCCCCCACCTTCCGTCCCCCCCCACCTTCCGTCCCCCCCCCCACCTTCCGTCCCCCCCCCACCTTCCGTCCCCCCCCACCTTCCGTCCCCCCCCACCTTCCGTCCCCCCCCACCTTCCGTCGTCCCCCCCACCTTCCGTCGTCCCCCCCCCACCTTCCGTCCCCCCCCCACCTTCCGTCGTCCCCCCCCACCTTCCGTCGTCCCCCCCCACCTTCCGTCGTCCCCCCCCCACCTTCCGTCGTCCCCCCCACCTTCCGTCGTCCCCCCCCCCACCTTCCGTCGTCCCCCCCCACCTTCCGTCGTCCCCCCCACCTTCCGTCGTCCCCCCCCCACCTTCCGTCGTCCCCCCCCACCTTCCGTCGTCCCCCCCCCACCCGTCCCCCCCCCCTTCCGTCCCCCCCCCCTTCCGTCCCCCCCCCCTTCCGTCCCCCCCCCCTTCCGTCCCCCCCCCCTTCCGTCCCCCCCCCCTTCCGTCCCCCCCCCCTTCCGTCCCCCCCCCCTTCCGTCCCCCCCCCCTTCCGTCCCCCCCCCCTTCCGTCCCCCCCCCTTCCGTCCCCCCCCCTTCCGTCCCCCCCCCTTCCGTCCTCCCCCCCTTCCGTCCTCCTCCCCCCCCCTTCCATCCTCCCCCCCCCCCCCCCCAACTTCCGTACTCCCCCTCCGCCCTCCCCAACTTCCGTCTTCCCCCCCCCCCCCCCGCCCTCCCCCAGCTGCCACCTTTCCTGAAGTGAGGTTGTCCGTTCCCTCAGACCACGTTGTCATGGGAGTGGGTCTAGACTGTAGACCACGGCGATACCGGGACTCTGGTAACGTGAGGAGGAGGGGTGGCATCAGCCAGTCTTGTTCAAGACAAATATATCACTATAATATGTGGCAAGACTTCTTGAATTAAGATAACCCGTGCCTGCCTTCTCCCCATATCCCGTGACTCCACTAGCCCCTAGAGCTCTATCTAACTCTCTCTTAAATCCATCCAGTGATTTGGCCTCCACTGCCCTCTGTGGCAGGGAATTCCACAAATTCACAACTCTCTGGGTGAAAAAGTTTTTTCTCACCTCGGTCTTAAATGACCTCCCCTTTATTCTAAGACTGTGGCCTAGGTTCTCGCCCAACATTGGGAACATTGTTCCTGCATCTAGCTTGTCCAGTCCTTTTATAATTTTATATGTTTCTATACGATCTCCCCCTCATCCTTCTAAACTCCAGTGAATACAAGCCTAGTCTTTTCAATCTTTCCTCATATGACAGTCCTGCCATCCCAGGGATCAATCTCGTGAACCTATGCTGCACTGCCTCAATCACAAGGATGTCCTTCCTCAAATTAGGAGACTAAAACTGCAGGCAATGACGGTGGAACAGCAATGGCAGGAATATCTGGGCATAATCCGGAAGACGGGGGGAGATGTGGTCTCACCAGAGCCCTATACAACTGCAGAAGAACCTCTTTACTCCTATACTGAAATCCTCTTGTTATGAAGGCCAACATTCCACTAGATTTCTTCACTGCCTGCATTAAGATAACTTACCTGTTTGAAAGTATTTTGACTGGTACATTTATGCACCGTCTGTGGAGAAGCAAATTGTCAGTGTCCAGCTTGTTGTGAAGAACGTGAGCGAATGGAGCTTGTAATTGATGCCAACCTCCTTGCCGTCTGCACCCTAGGCTGGACCAAGAGCTCGACTTCATCCTGTCCCAGCAGAAGGAGCTGGAGGACCTGTTGGCGCCGCTAGAGGAGTCTGTCCGTGACCATCACGGCACCATTTACCTGCAGC
The DNA here is from genome assembly GCA_963514005.1 of Raja brachyura. The sequence goes on from OY740793.1 coordinate 1,313,171, forward strand.
ATGCAGACGAAGAACGAGAGCACACGTGAGTGTCATGTATTGTGGGTCAGTCCGTGACAATCACGGCACACGGATGTGGAAGGATAGACACGTGAGTGTCATGTATTTGTGGGTGAGATGCAGAATACAGAGTAAAACGCCCCCTGCATTGGGCCACTCCCAGGGCAGGGCTATTGCAGAAGGTCATGTAATCAATACTCCCTCAAAGATGCTAGGGCAGGTGCAGCAGTAATACTAATGAGAAGGATACACGTGAGCAGAATTGGAGCAGATTGTGGGTCAGAGAAGGTGGAGCGATGCCAACTGGTAAAGCTGAACTGTTGCGAGACTGGACCTGGAGGCCGGATAGAACAGTACAGCACAGGTACAGGCTCTTCTGCCCATCGTGCCAAGTCCAACCCGTATCTGCCTGCGGATATCCACCACCCCTGGCAGCACCTTGCAGGCACTCTATGTGTAAAAATAAATCAACTTGCTCTGCACATCACCCTTCAACTTTCCCCTCTCTCCTTAAAGCTATGCCCTCTGGGATTTAATATCTCCATCCTGGGGAATAGCTTGTGACTGTCGACCCTATCTATGCCTCTTTACATACGTCTATTAGATCTCCCCACAACCTCTGGGCTTCCAAGAAAACCAGTCAGCCCAACCTCTCCCTGTAGCTAATAGCCTGTAATCCAGGCACCATTCTGGTAAATACAATGGCTCTCAATGGGTCTGTTCTTCCTTGAACAGAGAGCCAATGAATTTCCCATCCCCCCACACGTTCTCTGCGACATCAACTACTGCATGGTGGCTGCCTCATGGCACCCGTGGAGAACTCCCTCACTTTACCACGAACCTACCGTGACCTCAAATTCACCTGGGCTATCTCTGACACCTCTCTCCACTTTCTTGATATAGCTGAAAGTGTCGACAGCTTCAGTTACAAACCTACAGACAACTAGTTGTCTGTACTACACTTTCTCCCACCCTGCCTCAAGCAGAGCCACTCTCCCTTGCTCTCAATCCCACACCTGCTCCCATGATGAGGCTTTCTATTCCAGGACCTACCAGATGTTCTCTTTCATGTGGTTTCCCTGCTGCTGTCACAAATGGATCCCTCATCTTCATCTCCCCAGTGTCCCATTGTTCTGCCCTTATAACCATATAACAATTGCAGCACGGAAACAGGCATGTTCTCCCTGTGACCACGAGTTCCCTCCAGGTGCTCCAGTTTCCTCCCACATTGCAAAGAAGTGTGGGTTGTGGTTTAATTGGCTGCTCAATACCTCTACCTAATAAATCAAGAAAGCTGGATGCGTTCTTCACTACTTTATCCATCAGTGCCATGATTTTTAGCAAGCTGTGAACTTGCACCACAAGATCCCTCTGCAAGATCCATCAATGCTTCTAAGCTCCCTGCATTTACTGTATATGTACAGCCAGTATTAGATTAATCAAATTGCTTTGTCTCCTACATGGATTAACTTCCATCCACCATCACTCCACCCCATCTTCCAGCTGAACTCTATCCCTTTGTATCCCAAGGCAACCAATCTACAACTCTACAGATCTTTCTGTCATCACAAAAACATACTAAGCAGACAGCAGATATTCTCATCCCCATATTAATATATATATGTGGCAAACTGAAATAAATCCCCAGCACCGATCCCTGCGGCACATCACTAGGTACAGATTTCCAGTTAGATAAATACCCTTCCATCACTATCCTCTGCCTCCTATCACTAAACTAATTTTGGATCCAATTTGTCAGAATACCTTGGATCCTACATGCCCAAACGTTCATCACCAGCCTACTGTGCAGACATTTGTCAAAACCTTGCTGAATGCCATGCGCACAATGTCTGCCGACTTATCTTCATCAGATTTGCGAAGCAGGATTTCCCATGCACAAAACCATGCTGACTCCCCTAATCAGCCTCTGCCTTTCCCAGTGATCATTACTATTATCCCTAATGACTCTTTTCAATAATTTCATTAAGAGGAGACTCAGGGGAAACATTTTCAATAGACAATAGATGCAGAAGTAGGCCATTCGGCTCTTTGAGCCAGCACCGCCATTCAATGTGATCATGGCTGATCATCCACAATCAGTACCCCGTTCCTGCCTTCTCCCCATATCCCCAGACTCCGCTATCTTGAAGAGCCCTATCTAGCTCTCTCTTAAAAGTGTCCAGAGAACCGGCCTCCACCGCCATATAACCATATAACAATTACAGCACGGAAACAGGCCTTCTCGGCCCTTCCAGTCCGTGCCGACCATTTATTTTCCCCTAGTCCCATCTACCTGCACTCAGACCATACCCCTCCATTCCCTTCCCGTCCATATACCTATCCACTTTACTTTTACATAGAAACATAGAAATTAGGTGCAGGAGTAGGCCATTCGGCCCTTCGAGCCTGCACCGCCATTCAATATGATCATGGCTGATCATCCAACTCAGTATCCCGTACCTGCCTTCTCTCCATACCCTCTGATCCCCTTAGCCACAAGGGCCACATCTAACTCCCTCTTAAATATAGCCAATGAACTGGCCTCAACTACCCTCTGTGGCAGAGAGTTCCAGAGACCCACCACTCTCTGTGTGAAAACATTCCTTCTCATCTCAGTCCTAAAGGATTTCCCCCTTATCCTTAAGCTGTGACCCCTTGTCCTGGACCTCCCCATCATTGGGAACAATCTTCCTACATCTAGCCTGTCCAACCCCTTAAGAATTTTGTAAGTTTCTATAAGATCCCCTCTCAATCTCCTAAATTCTAGAGAGTATAAACCGAGTCTATGCAGTCTTTGTTCATAGGACAGTCCTGACATCCCAGGAATCAGTCTGGTGAACCTTCGCTGCACTCCCTCTATGGCAATAATGTCCTTCCTCAGATTTGGAGACCAGAACTGTACGCAATACTCCAGGTGTGGCCTCACCAAGACCCTATACAACTGAAGTAGAACCTCCCTGCTCCTATACTCAAATCCTTTTGCTATGAAAGCTAACATACCATTGGCTTTCTTCACTGCCTGCTGTACCTGCATGCCTACTTTCAATGACTGGTGTACCATGACACCCAGGTTGCGCTGCATCTCCCCTTTTCCTAATCGGCCACCATTTAGATAGTAGTCGGTTTTCCTATTTTTGCCACCAAAGTGGATAACCTCACATTTATCCACATTATACTGCATCTGCCAAACATTTGCCCACTCACCCAGCCTATCCAAGTCACCTTGCATTCTCCTAGCATCCTCCTCACAGCTAACACTGCCCCCCAGCTTAGTGTCATCCGCAAACTTGGAGATATTGCCTTCAATTCCCTCATCCAGATCATTTATGTATATTGTAAATAGCTGGGGTCCCAGCACTGAGCCTTGCGGTACCCCACTAGTCACTGCCTGCCATTGTGAAAACGACCCGTTAACTCCTACTCTTTGCTTCCTGTTTGCCAGCCAGTTCTCTATCCACATCCATACTGAACCCCCAATGCCATATGCTTTAAGTTTATATACTAATCGCTTATGTGGGGCCTTGTCGAAAGCCTTCTGGAAGTCCAGATACAGCACATCCACTGGTTCTCTCCCATCCACGCTACTAGTTACAGCCTCGAAAAATTCCACAAGATTCGTCAGACATGATTTACCTTTCGTAAATCCATGCTGACTTTGTCCAATGATTTCACCACTTTCCAAATGTGCTGCTATCCCATCTTTAATAACTGACTCTAGCAGTTTCCCCACTACCGATGTTAGACTAACTGGTCTGTAATTCCCCGTTTTCTCTCTCCCCCCCTTCTTAAAAAGAGGGGTTACGTTTGCTACCCGCCAATCCTCAGGAACTACTCCAGAATCTAAAGAGTTTTGAAAGATTATCACTAATGCATCCACTATTTCCGGAGCTACTTCCTTAAGTACTCTGGGATGCAGCCTATCTGGCCCTGGGGATTTATCGGCCTTTAATCCATTCAATTTACCCAACACCACTTCCCGACTAACCTGGATTTCACTCAAGTACTCCTTTGACCTGCGGTCCCCTGCTATTTCCGGCAGATTATTTATGTCTTCCTTAGTGAAGACGGAACCAAAGTAGTTATTCAATTGGTCCGCCATATCCTTCTTCCCCATGATCAACTCACCTGTTTCTGACTGCAAGGGACCTACATTTGTTTTAACTAATCTCTTTCTCTTCACATATCTATAAAAGCTTTTGCAGTCAGTTTTTATGTTCCCTGCCAGTTTTCTTTCATAATCTATTTTTCCTTTCCTAATCAAGCCCTTTGTCCTTCTCTGCTGGTCTCTGAATTTCTCCCGGTCCTCTGGTATGCTGCTTTTTCTGGCTACTTTGTACGCAAATGTTTTTAAATGTCACTTTTAAATGTTAATATAAATGTTAAATAAAACTTTTAAATGTTAAAATCGATCCTGCCTCCACCACTTCTGCTGGAAGATCATTCCACACAGCCACCACTCTCTGAGTAAAGAAGTTCCCCCTCATGTTACCCCTAAACTTCTGTCCCTTAATTCTCATGTCATGCCCTCTTGTTTGAATCTTCCCAAACTCAATGGGAAAAGCTTATCCACGTCAACTCTGTCTATCCCTTTCATCATTTTAAAGACCTCAATGCCCTTGCTTACCCCAAGTTATGAACATGGAATTCTCCAATTCAGGTAACTAACCTACACACCCTAATTCCCCCCCCCCCCCCCCCCCCTGTTTTCCCCTCCTGTGTTCCCTATACCTCACCTGGACTCCCCTTCCACCTGCATTCCTTCCTCCGGCCTCACAATTTGCATCTTTTCTGTCTTTCTCACAGCTTTTGTCTTTTCATCTCTGGCTTGAGTTCAACCAATTACCCATCAGAAACCTGTCCACGTACCAATATTTTATATGTTTCTATACGATCTCTCCCTCATCCTTCTGAACTCCAGTGAATACAAGCCTAGTCTTTTCAATCTTTCCTCATATGACAGTCCCGCCATCCCAGGGATCAATCTCGTGAACCTATGCTGCACTGCCTCAATCACTCTGCTGTCCTTCCTCAAATTAGGAGACTAAAACTGCACGCAATGACGGTGGGACAGCAATGGCAGGAATTTCTGGGCATAATCCGGAAGACGGGGGGAGATGTGGTCTCACCAGAGCCCTATACAACTGCAGAAGAACCTCTTTACTCCTACACTGAAATCCTCTTGTTATGAAGGCCAACATTCCATTAGCTTTCTTCACTGCCTGCTGTACCTGTAAGCCAACTTTCAGTGACCGGTGTACAAGGACACCCAGGTCTCGCTGCACCTCCCCCGTCTTCCGGATTATGCCCAGAAATTCCTGCCATTGCTGTTCCACCTTCATTCCTGCTAGGATCCCTTTCCAGTCTACCTTGGCCAGCTCCTCTCTCATGCCTTCATAATCCCCTTTGTTCAGCTGCATCACTGCCACTTCCTATTTAACCTTCTTCTCAAATTGCAGATGAAAACTAATCATATTATGATCATTACCTCCAAGCGGTTCCTTTACCTCGAGTTCTCTTATCATATCTGGTTCATTGGACAACACTAAATCCAGAATTGCCTTTTCTCTGGTCGGCTCCATTACAAGCTGCTCTAAGATTCCATCTCGGAGGCATTCTGCAAACTCTCTTTCTTGGGGTCCTGAACCAACCTGATTTTCCCAGTCTACCTGCATATTGAAATCCCCCATCACCACAGTGGCATTACCTTTGTTGCAGGTAATGGACTCACAGGGGACTGAATTCCATCCCTCACCAGCAGAGCTACCCCCCCCCCTCCTCTGCCCACCTGCCTGTCTTTTCTACAGGATGTATAACCCTGAATATTAAGTTCCCAGGCCCGATCCTCCTGCAGCCACGTCTCGGTAATCCCCACAATGTCACATCTACCAACCTCTGTCTGAGTCCCAAGCTCATCCACCCTCTTGTACTTCACGCATTCAAATACAGTGCTTTTACTATGTTTACAGTGGAGATCTGTTCTCTGAGTTACACCACATCGTTAAGATTAATCTTGGTTTGTTTCCAGGTCTTCTCTTAATGGAATACTCCTGCAGGAGTTAGAATGGATTACTGGGGAGGTGCCAGTGATTGTAGCCAGACCTAAGAATAGATGTGAAATGACAACTTTGTTTGTTGTTGCTGTCTAGATATAAATTGGCAGAGAATATTGATGCTCAGCTGAAGAGGATGGCCCAGGATCTGAAGGAAATTATCCAACACCTGAATACCAGTAACAGCTCTTCAGAGATCAATGATCCGGTACGTGGACCAGAGCCTACACGGTTTCCTTCTACATCCCAAAGACGGGGCTCGTGTGTTAATTGCCCACTAGGTTACCCCTAATGTGTTGGTGCGATGTGAAATCTGCATGGAGTCTGAAACCGTGGAATCAAAGGTGGTAAACAGTAAATGGGCGGTGGATGTTGGCGTGGGGTCGGTGAATGCTGTATCTCCGTGACTCTCTACACTGAGGGTGAAACATTGTTGGCGTGGGGTCGGTGAATGCTGTTGCTCCGTGACTCTACACTGAGGGTGAAACATTGTTGGCGTGGGCGTGGTGAATGGGTGAATGCTGTTGCTCCGTGACTCTACACTGAGGGTGAAACATTGTTGGCGTGGGCGTGGTGAATGGGTGAATGCTGTTGCTCCGTGACTCTACACTGAGGGTGAAACCTTGTTGGCGTGGGGGTGGGGTCGGTGAATGCTGTATCTCTGTGACTCTACACTGAGGGTGAAACATTGTTGGCGTGGGGGTGGGGTCGGTGAATGCTGTATCTCCGTGACTCTCTACACTGAGGGTGAAACATTGTGGGCGTGGGGTCAGTGAATGCTGTTGCTCCGTGACTCTACACTGAGGGTGAAACCTTGTTGGCGTGGGCGTGGGGTCAGTGAATGCTGTATCTCCGTGACTCTACACTGAGGGTGAAACATTGTTGGCGTGGGGGTGGGGTCGGTGAATGCTGTTGCTCCGTGACTCTACACTGAGGGTGAAACCTTGTTGGCGTGGGCGTGGGGTCAGTGAATGCTGTATCTCCGTGACTCTCTACACTGAGGGTGAAACCTTGTTGGCGTGGGGGTGGGGTCGGTGAATGCTGTATCTCCGTGACTCTCTACACTGAGGGTGAAACCTTGTTGGCGTGGGGGTGGGGTCGGTGAATGCTGTATCTCCGTGACTCTCTACACTGAGGGTGAAACCTTGTTGGCGTGGGGGTGGCGTCGGTGAATGCTGTATCTCCGTGACTCTCTACACTGAGGGTGAAACATTGTTGGCGTGGGGGTGGGGTCGGTGAATGCTGTATCTCCGTGACTCTCTACACTGAGGGTGAAACCTTGTTGGCGTGGGGGTGGGGTCGGTGAATGCTGTATCTCCGTGACTCTCTACACTGAGGGTGAAACCTTGTTGGCGTGGGGGTGGCGTCGGTGAATGCTGTATCTCCGTGACTCTCTACACTGAGGGTGAAACATTGTTGGCGTGGGGGTGGGGTCGGTGAATGCTGTATCTCCGTGACTCTCTACACTGAGGGTGAAACCTTGTTGGCGTGGGCGTGGTGAATGGGTGAATGCTGTTGCTCCGTGACTCTACACTGAGGGTGAAACCTTGTTGGCATGGGCGTGGTGAATGGGTGAATGCTGTTGCTCCGTGACTCCCAGCACTGAGGGTGAAACATTGCCTACTATTATATTTCGTTGTCAAATATCTTTCTTCGCAACTGTTCCCTGATAACCTGAACTGCTTTCCAGGGAGCCACCTACCCTGATATTGTTCAGCTTTGTGTTATCCTACAACTGATCACATTGAAAGGTATTCCAGGATTGCTGTTGTGATATTGTGGTCTTTGCAGTTTACAGTTGTATTGTTTAGTGTGGCTGATTTAATTATGAATTGGCATATTGATCAATGCAAACCACAACTGAGATCTAACCCAACCAGTGAACCTTGGTTCCAATTTCACCCATTCAGCAAATCATTGATCTTTCAGTTTGGATGTAACAAGCGGTGCCTTGAATGTAATAATGATATTCACAGGCCAAATATTGTAAGGATTGGTAGCAATTGGTCATTGAAAATCCAAATGTTGTTACGGAAAAGCCATCAAACTGTGGGTTTAAATTGAGACATTGACGGAATGAGGCATTCCAGGTTGCCATGTGAGACAGGAATGGACCAGGAAACCTCTTGCCATCCTTGAGTTGCTTGAGTACTCTCCTGCCTGCACTTTTGGTAGGTGCTACTTACACCACACACCAACAACCATTGACCAAAGCACGGGACAATATTTGCACAGCGTGAGGAAACTGATTTGGAATGAGTTACAACTTGACGACTGTCAGATTAATTCTCGATTTTGGATCTTCTCTGTTCCAGTTGCAACAAATTTGCAAGATTCTCAACGCTCACATGGATTCGCTGCAATGGATAGATCAGAGCTCAGGTACCCTTTACATCTCTCTTGCATTGTCTTTTAAAAGTATCAAACTCGCCGTGTCAAAAGAATAAGAATGTTTTGGTTGTTGTGGTGGTGATCTGCAGTCTGACTCCCCTCCAATTTGTCTGTTGAATGGTGAATGATTTCAAGTTCCCACGAGAGTCTCCCTTTAGTTCCGTGGCACACACACCACAGCTGTCAGTACCCGATGTTGTGCTCAGTAGTCAGACGAGCCTCCTTCCAGTGGGATAATGAGCTGAGAAACACAGTGCAACGGTCAGGCAGCATCTGTGGAGGCACTGAATGGACAGACAATGTTTCAGTGTGTGACTCCTCTTCCGATTCTGAGGAAATCATTATTTTCCAACGGGTTGTCGGTCCATTTCCTCCACAGTTGCTATTTTCCTCCAACACTTTGTGCTGCTCCACATTGCTGCGCGTCCACAATAAATGTATGCCCTGACGTGACAATCCCAAAGGCACAGTTGAAGTTGAGCCTCATCTGGTCCAGTGGAAAAGGGATCCAAAAACATGACACACCAGCCTCTGCTGCTCAGGATGAGCGCGCGCACACACACACACACACACACACACACACACACACACACTAAAGCACGGACACACAAACACACACACTAAAGCATGGACACACACACACGCAAGTACTGAAGCATTCTGGCACACACAGACTGACATAAACCCTGCTCCCTTCCTCTCTCTGTGTTTAGCCCCAACATCAGACTTCCTCCACTCTGGTGGATGTCATGGCCTCTGCTTACAGACCACACTTTTTCCTCCTCGCTCTGAAAACTATGAACTCATTAGGACACTGTTCTTTGAGAGGTTTTATCATGATAGGTGTGAGATAATTAACAAACAAAGAGTGGGCATTTAAGTCTGATGGTGAGACAGCACCTTCTCTTTCATTCCCTTTCAATGGAAAATATGATCACAGGTGAATTTGCCCGCATTTTGGAGAAATTGAGTTGCCAGAGGAGTGTGTACTGCAGGAAAGGAGCTAGAGCTATGTCAACTGATTTTGGCGTTTAACTTGCCTCGTGAATGCCTGCGTTTTTGAACCGATGCTGGAGCATGCACTGTTCTGCACAAGCTGAGGAGTTATCCAGATTTCTGACTTCCACATTTTGAACTGGAGACTGCCTGATAGCAGTTCACAGTGACGTTGAACCGTGTATACACTCCATGGTGTTACGATAGACAACATGCTGAAGTCACTCACCAAATCAGGCGGCATCTCTGGAGAAAAAGAATAGGTGACGTTTTGTGTCGAAAGATCTCAACTAGAAACATCACCTGTTCCTTTTCTCCAGAGATGCTGCCTGACCTACTGAGTTTATGGAGTGGACGATGGGCCGAATGGCCGAATTCTACTCCTATTCCTGATGACTCCAGATTTGTGTCTATCTCCTGTATAAACCAGTGACAGTTTGCAGTTCTTTCCTACACATTCCATAGTTTTGAGGTAGGGGACTGATACCTTGCCCGGTATTGACTGAGTGCATGGAGTTCTGATCTTACCTCGGTGGCATTATGAGTTGTGACTTTCATCAACACACATGTAGGAAGAGAGAGGGTGTTGCGTGATGGATTTCCATGACTTATTGCCACCGTCTGTGTCCTAGAAACATGGACAATAGGTGCAGGAGTAGGCCATTCAGCCTTTTGTGCCAGCACCGCCATTCAATGTGATCATGGCTGATCATCCACAATTAGTACCCCGTTCCTGCTTTCTCCCCGTATCCCTTGACTCCATTAACCCAAAGAGCTACTTCTAACTCTCTACGTCACCATCTCTATCTCTCATTTCTCTTTCCACTGACATGGCCTCCGCAGCCTTTTGTGGCAATGAATTGCACAGATTCAGAACAAAATCCTAGTTCTCTGAGCGATTGTTGTCCCCAGGACTCTCCAGTAGACTGTCCTCACTTTCCCTGTAAGACTAGACGACTGGCAGCGATGCATTGCTTTATGCATTGTGTGTGGGGCATTGTGGTAATGGCATTGTTCTCTTCTTTTGTCAGTGCTGCTGCAGAAGAAGGTGGAGGATGTTTCCAAACAGTTTGAAGTGCGACGGAAGGAGCAGGAACGGAACTACAGAATTACGTTTGACTAAACATTGATACTGCTTCCAAAACCTCTATCCTTTATCAGTTAAAAAAATAAAGATTATCATTATCACTTCAGCAGGAAGGGATCTGTGTGTGAAAGTGTGATGTAGGGCAGGGTACTCACATTGTAAAGAGAATGCTGACTAGTTGTGGATGGGAATGAGGGTATGGGGTCAGGGAATTTCCTGATTAAGGGGGGGGGGGGTCAGTTAAAGGTTTGGCAGAGCAGAAACTCAAAAGGACACTTGTGGCTTCTGCATTCACCTGGGCAGTAGATCCCATCCCTGTCTACGCATGGGGAACTGCAGCTCATTGTTGAAGTCTGTGGGGCAGTCTTTCCAATTGTTCGATTCACACCTGTAATTGGAATACAAACCTCCTCGTTGTGCGGTGCTTCACCCAAGGGCGAGATCTACCACAAGGCCTTGCAATGGACAACCGTCTCACAAATAACTTGCCATGTCATCAGCTTCCTGCAACCTCTGGACCAGTGAAACAAAGCAACAATACATTTGGTGAAAGCACTCCTGTCACTGGCAGTGAGGGCAGCCGATCGATCGCCTGGTGTCTCGTCATTGATCGCCTGGTGTCTAGTCATGCTGTCCGGTGTCTCGTCATCGATTGCCTGGTGTCTAGCCGTGCTGCCTGGTGTCTAGTCATCGATTGCCTGGTGTCTAGTCATGCTGCCTGGTGTCTAGCCGTGCTGCCTGGTGTCTGGTCATGCTGCCTGGTGTCTGGTCATGCTGCCTGGTGTCTAGTCATGCTGCCTGGTGTCTCGTCATCGATTGCCTGGTGTCTAGTCATGCTGTCTGGTGTCTAACCATGCTGCCAGGCGTCTAGTCATGCTGCCTGGTGTCTAGTCATCGATTGCCTGGTGTCTAGCCGTGCTGCCTGGTGTCTAGCCGTGCTGCCTGGTGTCTAGCCGTGCTGCCTGGTGTCTAGCCGTGCTGCCTGGTGTCTAGTCGTGCTGCCTGGTGTCTAGTCATGCTGCCTGGTGTCTAGTCATGCTGTCTGGTGTCTCGTCATCGATTGCCTGGTGTCTAGTCATGCTGCCTGGTGTCTAGTCATGCTGCCTGGTGTCTAGTCATCGATTGCCTGGTGTCTAGTCATCGATTGCCTGGTGTCTAGCCGTGCTGCCTGGTGTCTAGCCGTGCTGCCTGGTGTCTAGTCATCAATTGCCTGGTGTCTAGTCATCGATTGCCTGGTGTCTAGTCATCGATTGCCTGGTGTCTAGTCATGCTGCCTGGTGTCTAGCCATGCTGCCTGGTGTCTAGCCATGCTGCCTGGTGTCTAGTCATGCTGCCTGGTGTCTAGTCATCGATTGCCTGGTGTCTAGTCATGCTGCCTGGTGTCTAGCCGTGCTGCCTAGATTGCCTGGTGTCTAGTCATCGATTGCCTGGTGTCTAGCCATGCTGCCTGGCGTCTAGCCGCGCTGCCTGGCGTCTGAGCTGCCTTGCCAGTGTGTTAATTGCACCATCCATAGACATTAGAGGGATGGGCTTGAGGAGATGATCACTTCACTGTGGGTGGTGAACCAGTCCACATGTGCTGTACTGACTCTCTGGAATATTTGGCATTGCAGTAACATTTTTGTTTCTGTTATGTCATTGTTTAGGTGGTCATTCTCCTGATATCTCAATTTTTGCTGCAATCTTGTCTTCATGTTCAGAAATAGTTTAGCAAATGAATGAATCATTCCTGTATTTGCAGAGTAGTTTGATTTTCATCATTGTTTTATTCGAGGCAGTAACTCATTTGTTGTAACTGATTAAGAGTTCCATTCACCTAGGAAGGAAAGCCATGCTGTACATCAACAACAAATGCCCTAAGCATGTATCCTGTCATTCAAGGCATGCATCGAACACCTCGACACCTTCATTGAGTGCATGTGGCTTCCGATCTCAAAACAAAACCCCAGGGACTGACTATCCCTGCAAAGTTGCTGCAAGTAATTGGAATAGTTCCCTGTGGTACACAGCCTCAACATTGCGAGCAGGAAGCTCCCTGCTTGCTCAGCAGTACCTTGTGCTGGAGCATAAAAACAGGGAAGCCTTCACAAAATTACTGTCATCAGTGTCTACTCTTGGGTACCATTCACACACGGGACAGGCATTTAAGGTGCCAACCTGAAACGTCACCTGTCTATTTGCCTCAAGATTATGCCTCATCTGCTGTTCCTCCAACAGTTTGTTTGGTTTTGCTCAAGATTCCAATACCTACTGTACCCAATGCTTTGTGCTGACTGATTCCCTTGTATATTTGCACTCTGTACACCCACCTGGGGGGGGGGGGGGGGGGGGACCATTCCTCAGTCGGGCAGAGCCAGGTGACATTCCAGGAGAAATTGATCAATTTGTATTGGAATGACTTCAGTCAATTCATCCTTGAAACATGAAGGATCCAAACAGCTGCCCTTCTCCGAGCTGTGCAACGGGTTCACCTGTATTACACACTGGCTGGGCTGCTGGTAATCAAACCCGTTTCAATGGAGTCAGCATCGTTTTGGAAAAAGTAGTGAAAGACTAGGAATCTTTGGAAGGCTATTGTTTGTTGGGAACAAAAAGAGAAAGAAACTGGGACTTCATTCAGTGTGCCTTCTGCACTTTTCCTTCATCTTTCTCCCTGCCCTTTCTCCTCCCCTCATCTCACCTCTCCTCCTTCCTTGCTCTTCAAATGTAGACCATGTCTGAATTATATGGAGAGAAAAAAACCTTTTATGAAACAATTCCCCTAAAATGCAGGCGTGAATCTCCTGTTGCAGTGTGAATCGTGAACCATCCTCTGCATGGAGAAGTGATGGATTATTGGGTGGCTGTGGTGGGGCCATTCCAATTGTAGGGAAGTCTGGAGCATAGTTAGGGTGGAGGCTAATCTTTAGGTGGGTTGGGGAAGTACTTGAGTTTGCTGAGATGGTCATTTCTTAATTAGGCTTGATCATTAGTGGCTGGGCTGGGATGAACTGGGCTGGGCTGGTCTGGGCCGGGCTGGTCTGGGCCGGGCTGGTCTGGGCTGGGGTGAACTGGGCTGGGGTGAACTGGGCTGGGGTGAACTGGGCTGGGCTGGGGTGGTCTGGGCCGGGCTGGTCTGGGCCGGGGTGGGCTGGGCCGGGGTGAACTGGGCCGGGGTGGGCTGGGCCGGGGTGGGCTGGGCCGGGGTGGGCTGGGCCGGGGTGGGCTGGGCCGGGGTGGGCTGGGCCGGGGTGGGCTGGGCCGGGGTGGGCTGGGCCGGGGTGGGCTGGGCCGGGGTGGGCTGGGCCGGGGTGGGCTGGGCCGGGGTGGTCTGGGCCGGGGTGGTCTGGGCCGGGGTGGTCTGGGCCGGGGTGGTCTGGGCCGGGGTGGTCTGGGCCGGGGTGAACTGGGCCGGGGTGAACTGGGCCGGGGTGGGGTGGTCCGGGCTGGGGTGGTCCGGGCTGGGGTGGTCCGGGCTGGGGTGAACTGGGCTGGGGTGGGCTGGGCTGGGGTGAACTGGGGTGGGGTGGGCTGGGCTGGGGTGAACTGGGCTGGGGTGGGCTGGGCTGGGGTGAACGGGGTGGGCTGGGCTGAACTGGAGCAGCCTTGGATATTCTGGTTCTGTCATGAATTGTCTGCCATATTCTGAGGGCACTTCATTAATTCATCCTCGTTGAAAACGTTAGCGACACAGTGGTGCTGGTTTCCGCCGGGCACGGTGACGGACGCACTACACGTCTCTGTCCTCCATGCAGCTGGCAAGCTCCTCTTGTCTCTACACGTGCGTCTTCCATCAACGTCTTCAGCATGGTCTTGATTGGCCGTCCCGGGTCACGTCTTCCAAGGGTGGGTTCCCACAGCACAACATTGTTTGCTGGCAGTGACCAGCGAGCCTCATCCTTCTCCACCTGATCTTGTCGGCCAGAGGTGGAGCTGGGCGTTGGTGATGTAATCCCTCCAAAACTGATATTTTGAACTTTTCTGAGCATTTGGGTGTAGGTGCCATCGAGAGACTTGGACAGTGCTCGAGTGAGAGTCCATGCCTCAAGCCTGAACAATAATATGGTCTCTACATTTGCCTGGAAGAGTCTCAGTTGGAGACCCTTAGACATCCGAGACATCCAGATTTTCCCCATGTAACTGAAGCTTTTCCTTGCAAGCACTTTCCAGACCTTCATGTCATTCTGCGAACTCTGCATCCTCGCTCCCAGGTACTTGAAGTCCTCTGCTGGTCTAGAGAGGCTCACGGTCACTGGTCTAGAGAGGCTCACGGTCACTGGTCCAGAGAGCCGCACCGTCACTGGTCCAGAGAGCCGCACCGTCACTGGTCCAGAGAGCCGCACCGTCACTGGTCCAGAGAGCCGCACCGTCACTGGTCCAGAGAGCCGCACCGTCACTGGTCTAGAGAGCCGCACCGTCACTGGTCTAGAGAGGCTCACGGTCACTGGTCTAGAGAGCTGCACCGTCACTGGTCTAGAGAGCTGCACCGTCATTGGTCTAGAGAGGCTCACGGTCACTGGTCTAGAGAGCCGCACCGTCACTGGTCCAGAGAGCCGCACCGTCACTGGTCCAGAGAGCCGCACCGTCACTGGTCCAGAGAGCCGCACCGTCACTGGTCCAGAGAGGCGCACCGTCACTGGTCCAGAGAGCCGCACCGTCACTGGTCTAGAGAGCCGCACCGTCACTGGTCTAGAGAGCCGCACCGTCACTGGTCCAGAGAGCCGCACCGTCACTGGTCCAGAGAGCCGCACCGTCACTGGTCCAGAGAGCCGCACCGTCACTGGTCCAGAGAGCCGCACCGTCACTGGTCCAGAGAGCCGCACCGTCACTGGTCCAGAGAGCCGCACCGTCACTGGTCTAGAGAGGCTCACGGTCACTGGTCTAGAGAGCCGCACCGTCACTGGTCTGGAGAGGCTCACGGTCACTGGTCTAGAGAGCCGCACCGTCACTGGTCTAGAGAGGCTCACGGTCACTGGTCTAGAGAGGCTCACGGTCACTGGTCTAGAGAGCCGCACCGTCACTGGTCTGGAGAGGCTCACGGTCACTGGTCTAGAGAGGCTCACGGTCACTGGTCTAGAGAGCTGCACCGTCACTGGTCTAGAGAGCCGCACCGTCACTGGTCTAGAGAGCCGCACCGTCACTGGTCTAGAGAGGCTCACGGTCACTGGTCTAGAGAGCCGCACCGTCACTGGTCTAGAGAGGCTCACGGTCACTGGTCTAGAGAGGCTCACGGTCACTGGTCTAGAGAGCCGCACCGTCACTGGTCTAGAGAGCCGCACCGTCACTGGTCTAGAGAGCCGCACCGTCACTGGTCTAGAGAGCCGCACCGTCACTGGTCTAGAGAGCCGCACCGTCACTGGTCTAGAGAGCCGCACCGTCACTGGTCTAGAGAGGCTCACGGTCACTGGTCTAGAGAGCCGCACCGTCACTGGTCCAGAGAGCTGCACCGTCACTGGTCTAGAGAGCTGCACCGTCACTGGTCTAGAGAGGCTCATGGTCACTGGTCTAGAGAGCCGCACCGTCACTGGTCTAGAGAGCCGCACCGTCACTGGTCTAGAGAGCTGCACCGTCACTGGTCTAGAGAGGCTCATGGTCACTGGTCTAGAGAGCCGCACCGTCACTGGTCCAGAGAGCTGCACCGTCACTGGTCTAGAGAGCTGCACCGTCACTGGTCTAGAGAGGCTCACGGTCACTGGTCTAGAGAGCTGCACCGTCACTGGTCTAGAGAGCTGCACCTCACTGGTCTAGAGAGCTGTACCGTCACTGGTCTAGAGAGGCTCACGGTCACTGGTCTAGAGAGCCGCACCGTCACTGGTCTAGAGAGGCTCACGGTCACTGGTCTAGAGAGCTGCACCGTCACTGGTCTAGAGAGGCTCACAGTCACTGGTCTAGAGAGCCGCACCCTCACTGGTCTAGAGAGGCTCATGGTCACTGGTCTAGAGAGGCTCACGGTCACTGGTCTAGAGAGGCCGCACCGTCACTGGTCTAGAGAGGCTCATGGTCACTGGTCTAGAGAGGCTCACCGTCACTGGTCTAGAGAGCTGCACCGTCACTGGTCTAGAGAGCCGCACCCTCACTGGTCTAGAGAGGCTCATGGTCACTGGTCTAGAGAGCCGCACCGTCACTGGTCTAGAGAGGCTCATGGTCACTGGTCTAGAGAGCCGCACCGTCACTGGTCTAGAGAGGCTCATGGTCACTGGTCTAGAGAGCTGCACCGTCACTGGTCTAGAGAGGCTCACGGTCACTGGTCTAGAGAGCTGCACCGTCACTGGTCTAGAGAGGCTCATGGTCACTGGTCTAGAGAGCCGCACCGTCACTGGTCTAGAGAGGCTCACGGTCACTGGTCTAGAGAGGCTCATGGTCACTGGTCTAGAGAGCTGCACCGTCACTGGTCTAGAGAGGCTCACGGTCACTGGTCTAGAGAGCCGCACCGTCACTGGTCTAGAGAGCTGCACCGTCACTGGTCTAGAGAGCCGCACCGTCACTGGTCTAGAGAGCCGCACCGTCACTGGTCCAGAGAGCTGCACCGTCACTGGTCTAGAGAGCTGCACCGTCACTGGTCTAGAGAGCCGCACCGTCACTGGTCTAGAGAGCTGCACCGTCACTGGTCTAGAGAGCCGCACCGTCACTGGTCTAGAGAGGCTCACGGTCACTGGTCTAGAGAGCCGCACCGTCACTGGTCCAGAGAGCCGCACCGTCACTGGTCCAGAGAGCTGCACCGTCACTGGTCTAGAGAGGCTCATGGTCACTGGTCTAGAGAGCCGCACCGTCACTGGTCCAGAGAGCCGCACCGTCACTGGTCCAGAGAGCCGCACCGTCACTGGTCTAGAGAGGCTCATGGTCACTGGTCTAGAGAGCCGCACCGTCACTGGTCTAGAGAGCTGCACCGTCACTGGTCTAGAGAGCTGCACCGTCACTGGTCTAGAGAGCCGCACCGTCACTGGTCTAGAGAGCTGCACCGTCACTGGTCTAGAGAGCTGCACCGTCACTGGTCTAGAGAGGCTCACGGTCACTGGTCTAGAGAGGCTCACGGTCACTGGTCTAGAGAGCCGCACCGTCACTGGTCTAGAGAGCTGCACCGTCACTGGTCTAGAGAGGCTCACGGTCACTGGTCTAGAGAGCTGCACCGTCACTGGTCTAGAGAGCTGCACCTCACTGGTCCAGAGAGCTGCACCGTCACTGGTCTAGAGAGCCGCACCGTCACTGGTCTAGAGAGCTGCACCGTCACTGGTCTAGAGAGCTGCACCGTCACTGGTCTAGAGAGCCGCACCGTCACTGGTCTAGAGAGCCGCACCGTCACTGGTCTAGAGAGGCTCACGGTCACTGGTCTAGAGAGGCTCACGGTCACTGGTCTAGAGAGCCGCACCGTCACTGGTCTAGAGAGCCGCACCGTCACTGGTCTAGAGAGGCTCACGGTCACTGGTCTAGAGAGGCTCATGGTCACTGGTCTAGAGAGCTGCACCGTCACTGGTCTAGAGAGGCTCATGGTCACTGGTCTAGAGAGGCTCATGGTCACTGGTCTAGAGAGGCTCATGGTCACTGGTCTAGAGAGCCGCACCGTCACTGGTCTAGAGAGGCTCACGGTCACTGGTCTAGAGAGGCTCACGGTCACTGGTCTAGAGAGCCGCACCGTCACTGGTCTAGAGAGCTGCACCGTCACTGGTCTAGAGAGGCTCACGGTCACTGGTCTAGAGAGCCGCACCGTCACTGGTCTAGAGAGGCTCACGGTCACTGGTCTAGAGAGCCGCACCGTCACTGGTCTAGAGAGGCTCATGGTCACTGGTCTAGAGAGCCGCACCGTCACTGGTCTAGAGAGGCTCATGGTCACTGGTCTAGAGAGCTGCACCGTCACTGGTCTGGAGAGCCGCACCGTCACTGGTCTAGAGAGCTGCACCGTCACTGGTCTGGAGAGGCTCACGGTCACTGGTCTAGAGAGCTGCACCGTCACTGGTCTAGAGAGGCTCATGGTCACTGGTCTAGAGAGCCGCACCGTCACTGGTCTAGAGAGCCGCACCGTCACTGGTCTAGAGAGCCGCACCGTCACTGGTCTAGAGAGGCTCATGGTCACTGGTCTAGAGAGCTGCACCGTCACTGGTCTGGAGAGGCTCACGGTCACTGGTCTAGAGAGCCGCACCGTCACTGGTCTAGAGAGGCTCATGGTCACTGGTCTAGAGAGCTGCACCGTCACTGGTCTAGAGAGCCGCACCGTCACTGGTCTAGAGAGCCGCACCGTCACTGGTCTAGAGAGGCTCACGGTCACTGGTCTAGAGAGCTGCACCGTCACTGGTCTAGAGAGGCTCACGGTCACTGGTCTAGAGAGCCGCACCGTCACTGGTCTAGAGAGGCTCACGGTCACTGGTCTAGAGAGCCGCACCGTCACTGGTCTAGAGAGGCTCACGGTCACTGGTCTAGAGAGGCTCACGGTCACTGGTCTAGAGAGCCGCACCGTCACTGGTCTAGAGAGCCGCACCGTCACTGGTCCAGAGAGCTGCACCGTCACTGGTCTGGAGAGGCTCACGGTCACTGGTCTAGAGAGGCTCACGGTCACTGGTCTAGAGAGCTGCACCGTCACTGGTCTAGAGAGCCGCACCGTCACTGGTCTAGAGAGCCGCACCGTCACTGGTCTAGAGAGGCTCACGGTCACTGGTCTAGAGAGCCGCACCGTCACTGGTCTAGAGAGGAGCCGCACCGTCACTGGTCTAGAGAGCCGCACCGTCACTGGTCTAGAGAGGCTCACGGTCACTGGTCTAGAGAGCCGCACCGTCACTGGTCTAGAGAGGCTCACGGTCACTGGTCTAGAGAGGCTCACGGTCACTGGTCTAGAGAGGCTCACGGTCACTGGTCTAGAGAGGCTGCACCGTCACTGGTCTAGAGAGCCGCACCGTCACTGGTCTAGAGAGCCGCACCGTCACTGGTCTAGAGAGCCGCACCGTCACTGGTCTAGAGAGCCGCACCGTCACTGGTCTAGAGAGCCGCACCGTCACTGGTCTAGAGAGCCGCACCGTCACTGGTCTAGAGAGCCGCACCCTCACTGGTCTAGAGAGGCTCACGGTCACTGGTCTAGAGAGGCTCACGGTCACTGGTCTAGAGAGCCGCACCGTCACTGGTCTAGAGAGCTGCACCGTCACTGGTCTAGAGAGCCGCACCGTCACTGGTCTAGAGAGGCTCATGGTCACTGGTCTAGAGAGCCGCACCGTCACTGGTCTAGAGAGCCGCACCGTCACTGGTCTAGAGAGCTGCACCGTCACTGGTCTAGAGAGCCGCACCGTCACTGGTCTAGAGAGGCTCATGGTCACTGGTCTAGAGAGCCGCACCGTCACTGGTCCAGAGAGCCGCACCGTCACTGGTCTAGAGAGCCGCACCGTCACTGGTCTAGAGAGCTGCACCGTCACTGGTCTAGAGAGGCTCACGGTCACTGGTCTAGAGAGCTGCACCGTCACTGGTCTAGAGAGGCTCACGGTCACTGGTCTAGAGAGCCGCACCGTCACTGGTCTAGAGAGGCTCACGGTCACTGGTCTAGAGAGCTGCACCGTCACTGGTCTAGAGAGGCTCACGGTCACTGGTCTAGAGAGCCGCACCCTCACTGGTCTAGAGAGGCTCATGGTCACTGGTCTAGAGAGCCGCACCGTCACTGGTCTAGAGAGGCTCATGGTCACTGGTCTAGAGAGCCGCACCGTCACTGGTCTAGAGAGGCCGCACCGTCACTGGTCTAGAGAGCTGCACCGTCACTGGTCTAGAGAGGCTCATGGTCACTGGTCTAGAGAGCTGCACCGTCACTGGTCTAGAGAGCCGCACCGTCACTGGTCTAGAGAGCCGCACCGTCACTGGTCTAGAGAGCCGCACCGTCACTGGTCCAGAGAGCCGCACCGTCACTGGTCCAGAGAGCTGCACCGTCACTGGTCTAG
Organism: Raja brachyura; assembly: GCA_963514005.1. The sequence goes on from OY740793.1 coordinate 1,333,579, forward strand.
AGAGGCTCACCGTCACTGGTCTAGAGAGCCGCACCGTCACTGGTCTAGAGAGCCGCACCGTCACTGGTCTAGAGAGCCGCACCGTCACTGGTCTAGAGAGCCGCACCGTCACTGGTCCAGAGAGCTGCACCGTCACTGGTCCAGAGAGCTGCACCGTCACTGGTCTAGAGAGCTGCACCGTCACTGGTCTAGAGAGCTGCACCGTCACTGGTCTAGAGAGGCTCACGGTCACTGGTCTAGAGAGCTGCACCGTCACTGGTCTAGAGAGCTGCACCGTCACTGGTCTAGAGAGCCGCACCGTCACTGGTCTAGAGCGCTGCACCGTCACTGGTCTAGAGAGGCTCACGGTCACTGGTCTAGAGAGGCTCATGGTCACTGGTCTAGAGAGCCGCACCGTCACTGGTCTAGAGAGCTGCACCGTCACTGGTCTAGAGAGGCTCACGGTCACTGGTCTAGAGAGGCTCACGGTCACTGGTCTAGAGAGCCGCACCGTCACTGGTCTAGAGAGGCTCATGGTCACTGGTCTAGAGAGCTGCACCGTCACTGGTCTAGAGAGGCTCATGGTCACTGGTCTAGAGAGCCGCACCGTCACTGGTCTAGAGAGCCGCACCGTCACTGGTCTAGAGAGCCGCACCGTCACTGGTCCAGAGAGGCTCACGGTCACTGGTCTAGAGAGCCGCACCGTCACTGGTCTAGAGAGGCTGCACCGTCACTGGTCTAGAGAGCCGCACCGTCACTGGTCTAGAGAGGCTGCACCGTCACTGGTCTAGAGAGGCTCACGGTTACTGGTCTAGAGAGCTGCACCGTCACTGGTCCAGAGAGCTGCACCGTCACTGGTCCAGAGAGGCTCATGGTCACTGGTCCAGAGAGCCGCACCGTCACTGGTCCAGAGAGGCTCATGGTCACTGGTCCAGAGAGCCGCACCGTCACTGGTCCAGAGAGGCTCATGGTCACTGGTCTAGAGAGCCGCACCGTCACTGGTCTAGAGAGCCGCACCGTCACTGGTCTAGAGAGCCGCACCGTCACTGGTCTAGAGAGCCGCACCGTCACTGGTCTAGAGAGCCGCACCGTCACTGGTCTAGAGAGCTGCACCGTCACTGGTCTAGAGAGCCGCACCGTCACTGGTCTAGAGAGCCGCACCGTCACTGGTCTAGAGAGCCGCACCGTCACTGGTCTAGAGAGCCGCACCGTCACTGGTCTAGAGAGGCCGCACCGTCACTGGTCTAGAGAGGCTCACGGTCACTGGTCTAGAGAGCCGCACCGTCACTGGTCCAGAGAGCCGCACCGTCACTGGTCTAGAGAGCTGCACCGTCACTGGTCTAGAGAGCCGCACCGTCACTGGTCTAGAGAGGCTCACGGTCACTGGTCTAGAGAGCCGCACCGTCACTGGTCTAGAGAGGCCGCACCGTCACTGGTCTAGAGAGGCTCATGGTCACCAACGTTGAACGCCATGTACTCCGTCTTCTTGGCATTGAGGTGGAGGCCCACTTTCTCACGCTCCGCCTCAACCCTGCCGAGCAGCTCCTGTGCCTCCATAATCTGGTCTGACAGCAGGACAATGTCATCAGCAAAGTCTCGGTTTGAGAAGTTAACTGGCCCGATTCTTCTCGAACGCCTTGGGGTGATTGTGAAGCTGAGGTCCTCATGTTCCTTGAGCACCTGCCTCGTGGCATAATCCTGGACAATGACGAAGAGAAAGGGTGCCAGTGAGTGTCCCTGTAAGACCCCCGCGAGGATCTCGAGCACTTTGCTCTCACCAACCGGGGTGACAACCTTGGCCGTGCTGCCCAAGTGCATATCCTCAATGGCTCTCAGGAATCGAGGAGGGATACCGTAAGCCTTCAAAATCCTCATCATTTTAGATTGATGAATCGAGTTAAACGTCTTCTTGATCTATGAAGGTTAGAATGGCGGGCAGGTTGTTATTCTTCACCTCCTCAATCATTCTTCGGAGGGCAAGGATCTGTGTGACCGTGTTCCTCGTCTCACTGAAGCCGTTCTGATTGTAACGTAGATTCCGGTGGATGGCAACCCTAATCCGGTTGAGAATCAAGTGGTTGTAGACCTTGGCCAAGACACACGTCAGGCTGAAGCCACGGTAGTTGTCAGTCTTGTTCAGGCTCCCAGATTTTGGCACGGGGATGATGTTGGATCGTGTTGGCTGGTCATTCGTCATTCGCACTGTGTTGCAGAACGTGAGCATCATGTCGTTGGGCTCAGAGATTTTCAACACATCTGGAGGGATGTTACCAGGGCCTGGACTCTTCCCTTTTGCTGGGGCGTTTCTAGAGGTGAATCTTGGGGAGGCTGAGGCGATCTTTGGGTGGATCAGGAAGGTGTTAGGATGGGGGTGGGGTAATCACAGGGGATCTGTGCTGTTCAATGGTTGACAGTGAGTGACTTGTGTGGATGGGAGCCTTGCTTTCATAGTCTGGGCTGGGATGGAGCCATGCTCACAGGTCTGGGGATGGGGCCAGCCTGCTGTGTCTGTGCAGAAGGACTAACCTCTGGCTGAGTGGGGTTCTGTGCCTGTCCAGCTGTGGCTGAGAGGTTGATGCTTCCCGCGGGCCAGCTGGATGGCCAGGGCCTCTCCCTGCTGTCATTGCCAGTAGTTCCGTCCTGTGGTGGTTCAGCTACTGGACAAGAAGCCAAAGCTGTGATTCACAAGTTCAATCCCCATCATGTCAACAGGGACTTTAAAGCAACTAATGTAGTAGATTTGACACTAAATAAAAATAGCTAGGCCTGGTCTTTTAAACCATCATCTTGGTCACGGACGCGCTTTGGGTGGGATGTTACCTGGCCTCTGACACCAGGCCCATTCATTGATCTGATTGGCACAAGGCTGCCTCTCCACTCTGGGGAGAACAACATGGAGAGAATGGTCTGTCCACTTCACCCCTGAGCCTTTTGCAGAAGGAACCCTGCTGGTTGCTGGGAGCCTGTAGGTGGGATTGGGCCCATGGGGACGTGGTGGATCGGTGCGGCTCCATGGCCGGGCTTGCTGCTGCTGCTTTGGGCAGGTCTCTGGCAGCAGCTTGATGTGGTCTTGGAGACGTGACCCAGTGTATCTCTCTCTCTCTCTCTCTCTATGTTAGAGATTGTGTATGTCAGCAGACACACATGGCGTGGAGGTCTGGTCATGCATCAGTTTGAGGCCGTGTTTGTTACCAGTGGCGGGTTTATGTTTGGGTCCTGACAGGCAGCTAGTCTCTGGGTCAACATTTGTCAATGTGGGAAGCACTTGGTGTAGTGTGGGTGTGTGAGAGTGTGTCTGGGCAGGCTACACTGTGGGGGCTACAGCCCATCTTCCTGAGCAGGTTGGTGCATCTCTGGCTGGACATCTTGGTGCCTGTCTGTGCAGTTTGGTGGGTGTCTGGGTGACCTGATGTACAAAACAAGATGGGTAGCACTCGAAAGGAGCATATAGAGTCCTCGAGAGATACAATACAGAAACCTGCCCTTCGGCCCATTGAGTCTGTGCTAACCGTCAACAACCCGTTTACACCAATCCTACACGGATTCCATAAACTCCCCAAATTGTACGCTGCTCCACACACGGGGCCAATTAGCCCACACGTCATTGACATGTGGGAGAATGTACAAAGTCCACACATACAACACCACCGGTTGTGTTTGCCTGAATGGAGGGAAGTTAAGATAGTTGGTAATGTTCACAATCCACAAGCATTATGTCTCAGACCACGTGCTTTCTCAGATGAGATGTGCTTCCTGCTAATGCAGGAGATTCAGTCCCTACAATGAAACCATTACACTGTTTTTAACTGCGTTAACAGATTTGTCACCACATAGAACCTTCCGCCATGGCCTTGCCTCCAGCACCCCCATGAATGGATCTCTAGACGTGCCAATGTCCCAGTGGGTAACCCATCATCTTTCACTCTGCTCATCTGTACAACCCCTGTGTTCCTCAGCCCCACTGTCCACAACTGCTCCCCCCCCCGCTCACTCACCCTAATCGTCAATGACAGCTCACTGAGGCTTTCCCCTGGTGGCATCAATGCCTCCACCCAGTAACTGACGCTGTCCTGGCCTGGATGTCTAGGCTTGATCTGCAACTTTAGGCTCTGCACGCCCTACGCAAGTAGACTCCCTAACACTTCCTCTGCTTGGGTGCCAATGTCTGCAGCTCAGCCATTCTGACCTGGAGTTCGTCCTGGAGACTCTGAAAGCTACTGCTAGTGGTCTGTAGTGGCTGCAAGTTATAAGGAAGCAGTTGAAGAGCAGAGGCCAGCAGTCATGGTTTCAATGTCAGGGTAAGTGTAGTGGCTGCAAGTAGAACTGTACAAAACATCAGGTTCAGGCGTTCAGCCATTGTTCCCTTTTTACATGTGTATAAAGTCTTGGTCACGCTATTGTGAGCACGAGACCTGGCTGGCCCTGTGTGGAGCGGAGCTCCCATCTCTCTGTCAGTGCACATAGTACAGCCAGTAGATGATGTTGAAGAAGCCAAAGGTGATAGGGAAGATGACTCTCGACCACTTGTCGATTGCACTGACATCCATCAGGTGGGGGATCCTCAGCTTCAGCTTGGATGATCGTCGATGCAGCCGGCTTTTGGTGAGCTCACGGTCTCGCTTCCTCTCGCGGGGGGTGGGCTCCAGCCCATCCCTGGATCCAACCCTGCGAAACTGAATTCCAGAACTATCAAAGGACATGACAGAATTACGGGAATTGCTGACACTGCTGGCTAGCTCCGAGGGCACGGCCTCTTCAGTCAGTTCCAAGGTGCTGAGGAGAATGTTTCCATGGACATCAATCTGGGTGAAGAGAGAGTACTGTTAGTTCCATTGTGAACAGGATTATACCGGGATTAAAATGCAGTGAGAACATGTGTTTTGGCAGGAAAAGTATCCGTTTTGGTGCTAATTTGCTGTCAAATTGAAGGCATGCCAAAGTTAAACAGGCTAAATAGTTTCAGAACAAACATGTTGCTGGCTCTGCAACACACATGGACCAGAGATACTGCTTTGATACATTTGCTTCAGGCTGGGTAGTCAGGGAATCGCTCACTTTAAAACAGTACCGATCATTTCCACCTAAAACCATGCAAACATGTTATCCTTGCTTTCTGAAGTACTTTCACAGCATCTTCATCACCATGTTTCTGTCAGTGTCCAGTTTGCCCTGATTTATCCGTCTGCGAGGGAGCTCCACTTTGAACTATCTATCGTTCCTGGACTGCTGTATTTATGGATCCTAGTTTAACGTGTCTCCACAAATTAAACGATTTTCTTAACACCTACTCGATACATCCTGTGAAGAATTGCTATTAAACAATCTTTGGTCATCGTTGGTCTTCGATGCACCAGCGTTGGACCAACTGCTATATGATTAAACTGTGAAATATATCTGTTGTACTAGTACTGCCAGTGTTTAACTGATTGTTCTAAGTGATATGTTCACTGCTGGTGTTCACCAGACCATGTAGGACCATCACAGCCCACCAATCCCGTAGCTTGTCTACAGCAATTGGCTCCGTTCTAAGAATGCTTTCTGTATATACGAACATTCTGTATATCTGAATTGGACAGGACCCTAGCTTATGGAAGGGCCAATCTGAAGCCTGATAACACAAGAACAATCTGTTCCTGAGTCTGGTGGTGTGTGATTTCAACTCCTGTATCTTCTACACAAAGGGGGTGGGGTGAAGAATGAATGGCTGGGTTGAAAAGGTCTTTGATGATGTTGGCTGCTTTCCAAAGGCAGCATGGAGATGGAACCAATGGTGGGAAGTCTGGTCTGTGATGCTTGAGATTACATCTACAACTGCAATGTCTTGGGGCTGGCCTGTTCCAAACCAAGCTGTGATGCAACCTGGCTATGCTTTCCTGGATACATCTGTAGAAGTTTGTCAGAAACATTGGAGACATACCAACGTTCCTCAGTCACCTTCCTGACTGAGGTCGGTCCAGGGCAGATCGTTGGTAGATTGACGGGATTTGCCGAGTCAGGGAGTGAGTTACTTCCTGGACATTCCCAGCTTCTGACATGCTGTTGCTGCCACGTGTCTGTGGTCATTCCAGGTGAAGTTTCTGGTCGATGGTACCTCCTTGTGAGTTGTGAAAGAGCTGTCAGCTTCTACTGTAATTGGCAGCATGAGAAAGCAAGTGGTGGCCACTAATTGCCTTCAGAAGCTGTCCTGAATTATCACAACATGTACCAAGTAGACACCCACAGTTAGCACAATCTGCTGCCCGCTCCCTGCCAACCAACACACTGTAGGAATGTGGGGGCCCCATGCTGTTCACTCTTTGCAATTGGATTAAAATCAATAATCAGCAGCTGTCTATGATCTTGCCCACAATCAGCAGGCAGGAGACTCACGCTGCCCACAACTGCCAACATCTGTACCAAGGGAGTGTCGACAATCCCATCTCCAAACAAAAGCCAGCTGCAACCTGGAGCCTTAATCCGGGGTCGGAACCTGCCACTGTTTCATGCTCCACCAACAATCACTGTAATCTGGCACCAACATCGGCTAAATCTGCCATTATATCTCGTCCATAATCACCACACTGTCAGCAAATAACATCTGCATTTGACTCTGCCTTGATTTGGCAGAATCAATATTCAAATTCATAATCAGCACAATCTGAAATCAGACACTCGATCAGAACATTCTGGAATCAGGGTGGAATCGGAGCCCCCTTCACAGGTAATCCATGTGTTGGTGTTCCCGTAAAGAGTTGTACCTTTGGTCCTGCACAACTCCAATTAGGTCACCCAAGTGGGACAGCCCCATAAGGGTCGCTCATTGCTACATCATGGATTTGAGGGGAAGCCCCACCCCCACCCCTCATCACCACTCCCCACCCAGTTCCCACTGACGGCCCCACCCTCGTCCCATCCCCCACACCCGCCACCACCCTGGCACACACACTCACCCCCACTAGCAACCCCTCCCCTCATCCCCACTCCCCACCCAGTTCCCACTGACGGCCCCACCCTCATCCCATCCCCCACACCTGCCACCACCCTGGCACACACACTCACCCCCACTAGCAACCCCTCCCCTCATCCCCAACCCCAACCCCCACCCTGGCACGACCATCAGGCACTCACCCCCGTGTTTGGGAAGCTGCCCCAGTCTGCGTTCTTGTTGCCCTTGCCCAGAGGTTTGGTGTGCTGTGTAGGAGCCTTGCCAAAGAAGATGTAGTTGACAAAGGCGTACTCCAGCAAGGCCAGAAAGACAAAGACAAAGCAGCCCATCAGGTAAATGTCAATGGCCTTGACGTACGGGATCTTGGGGAGAGTTTCGCGGAGGTGGGTGTTGATTGTGGTCATTGTCAGAACCGTCGTAACTCCTGCAATGGAAACACAATGGTCATTAGCATCAGCTGATTGACAGGACATGGGGGAAATGCAGCTTGCAACGGCCTGGCCTTGACAAGGTCTGCACCTTAACTGCTCTAGTGGGTTAGATCGCATTGGATCCTGGCACAGATAGCAAACTGGACAGAGAATTGGCTTCATGGAAGGAAGCACAGGGCAATGGTGGAAGGAAGCACAGGGCAATGATGGAAGGAAGCACAGGGCAATGGTGGAAGGAAGCACAGGGCAATGGTGGAAGGAAGCACAGGGCAATGGTGGAAGGAAGCACAGGGCAATGGTGGAAGGAAGCACAGGGCAATGATGGAAGGAAGCATAGGGCAATGATGGAAGGAAGCACAGGGCAATGATGGAAGGAAGCATAGGGCAATGATGGAAGGAAGCACAGGGCAATGATGGAAGGAAGCATAGGGCAATGATGGAAGGAAGCACAGGGCAATGATGGAAGGAAGCACAGGGCAATGATGGAAGGAAGCATAGGGCAATGGTGGAAGGAAGCACAGGGCAATGATGGAAGGAAGCACAGGGCAATGGTGGAAGGAAGCACAGGGCAATGATGGAAGGAAGCACAGGGCAATGATGGAAGGAAGCACAGGGCAATGGTGGAAGGAAGCACAGGGCAATGATGGAAGGAAGCATAGGGCAATGATGGAAGGAAGCACAGGGCAATGATGGAAGGAAGCATAGGGCAATGGTGGAAGGAAGCACAGGGCAATGGTGGAAGGAAGCATAGGGCAATGATGGAAGGAAGCACAGGGCAATGGTGGAAGGAAGCACAGGGCAATGATGGAAGGAAGCATAGGGCAATGGTGGAAGGAAGCACAGGGCAATGGTGGAAGGAAGCATAGGGCAATGGTGGAAGGAAGCATAGGGCAATGGTGGAAGGAAGCACAGGGCAATGGTGGAAGGTAGTTTTTCAGACTGGCGGTCAGTGATTCATGATGAGCCTTGGAGTTCGGTGCTGGGTTAGATCCTAGTTCAGCAACAATATTGTGGGCCGAAGGGCCTGTTCCTGTGCTGCAGTGTTCTATATCACTTGTCTAGAGATGGGGTAAGTGCCGCAGGTAATTCTGGAAATGTGCTTCCCAACGGAACAAACATTGGAACAGCTGGGAATCCAAGATAAATATCACACTATAAATATGTGCAACTCCAATATCACACATAACATGGAGAACAAAACATCACGGGAACAATACCAAGCAAATTCCAACACTGGGCCAAAGCTCGGGCAGTGGAGGAGACGGAGGGAGACCCTTCGGTGCATTGAGTCCAAGCTGACCCATTTAGTCCTTCACTACTTCCATTTTTTGTTCCACTGCCCATCAACTTCTAGATACTATCCCTCACCCACACTCTGGAGGCAACTTACCGACAATTAACCCACTGATCTGCACGTCCTTAGGATGTGTGGGGAACTGGAACACCCTGGGCAAGCCCACAAGGCCACAGAGAGAGCGTGCACACTCCACACAGGCAGCACTGTAAGTGAAGATTGGCAGTGGGGATTAGGGATGTGATCAGTGGTGAACTCTGGGCATTGATGTGTCCATCTTCGGCCCATGCTGCAGCCAGCCATTGGTCAAGACATGTATGGGCTGGTGCTCTCGTGGCCAGATTAGGCCAGATCAGACTAGACTAGTCCTCATTAGACCAGATCAGACCAGACCACACTGGACCAGGCAGACCACACTAGACCAGATCAGACCAGACCACACTGCACTACAGAGACTAGACTAGTCTGAAGAAGGGTTTTGGCCCGAAACGTTGCCTATTTCCTTCGCTCCATAGATGCTGCTGCACCCGCTGAGTTTCTCCAGCACTTGTGTCTACCCCAGACTAGACTAGACTACATTAGACCTGACCAGACTACACTAGACTAGACCAGGCCAGATCGGACTACACTAGACTAGTCCAGGCAGACCAGACCAGACTAGACTAGACCAGACTGATTGTGGAAGGTTGCTTCTCAGACTGGAGGCCTGTGACTAGTGGTGTGCCTCAGGGTTCGGTGCTGGGCCCGTTGCTGTTTGTCATCTACATCAATGATTTGGATGAGAACATACACGGCATGATTAGCAGGTTTGCTGATGATACAAAAGTGAGTGCTTTGGCAGATAGTGAAGATGGTTGTGACCGATTGCAGCAGGATCTGGATCGATTGGCCAGGTGTGCGGAGGAATGGTTGATGGAATTTAATACAGAGAAGTGTGAGGTGTTGCATTTTAGGAGGATCTACACAGTGAATGGTAGGGCTCTGGGGAGTGTTGTCGAGCAGGTAGTACAGGTGCATGGTTCCTTCAAGGTCGAGCCGCAGGTAGATAAGGTGGTCAAAAAGGCTTTTGGCACTTTGGCCTTCATCAGTTAGAGTATTGAGTATAGAAGTTGGGAGGGCATGTTGCAGTTGTATAAGACGTTGGTGAGACCGCATTTAGAATATTGTGTTCAGTTCTGGGCACCATGTTCTAGGAAAGATATTGTCAAGCTTGAAAGGGTTCAAAAAAGATTTATGAGGATGTTGCCAGGACTAGAGGGTGTGAGCTACAGGGAGAGGTTGAGTCGGCTGGGTCTCCATGGAGCGCAGGAGGATGAGGGGTGATCTTATAGACGTGTATAAAATCATGAGAGGAATAGATCAGGTAGATGCACAGTCTTTTGCCCAAAGTAAGGAAATCGAGGACCAGAGGACTTTGGTTCAAGGTGAAGGAGAAAAGATTTACTAGGAATCCGAGGGGTAACTTTTTCACACAAAGGGTGGTGGGTGTGTGGAACAAGCTGCCAGGGGCTGGGACTATCCCATTGTTTAAGAAACAGTTGGACAGGTACATGGATAGGACGGTTTGGAGGGTTATGGACCAAGCGCAGGCAAGTGGGACAAGTGTAGCTGGGACATTGTTGGCCAATGTGGGCAAGTTGGGCCTGTTTCCACCCTGACTCTATGAGATCAGACTAGACTTACCCAGGGCAACTCGTGCAGCGGAAGCATCGTAGTTAATCCAGAATGAGACCCAGGACAAGATGGTGATGAGGATTGAGGGCATGTAAGTCTGCAGGATGAAGTATCCGATGTTCCTCTTAATGCGGAAACTGAGTGACAACCGAGGGTACGAACCTGAGCAGCAAAACAGAGATGAAGGAGGTCAGTAAACACCCGGACCGGTCAGTAAACACCCGGACCGAGCAGTAACCGTCCGGACCGGTCAGTAAACACCCGGACCGAGCAGTAACCATCCGGACCGGTCAGTAAACGCCCGGACCGGTCAGTAAACGCCCGGACCGGTCAGTAAACGCCCGGACCGGTCAGTAAACGCCCGGACCGGTCAGTAAACGCCCGGACCGGTCAGTAAACGCCCGGACCGGTCAGTAAACGCCCGGACCGGTCAGTAAACGCCCGGACCGGTCAGTAAACGCCCGGACCGGTCAGTAAACGCCCGGACCGGTCAGTAAACGCCCGGACCGGTCAGTAAACGCCCGGACCGGTCAGTAAACGCCCGGACCGGTCAGTAACCATCCGGACCGGTTAGTAAACAGACACTGCCCTGTCGCAGTGTCACAAACACCCACCCTGTCTACAGCAGCAACAGCGGTGTCTGACGGAGGAGGTTTACAAGAATGATCCCAGGAACGAGTGGGTTAACGTATGATGAGCGTTTGTCGGCACTGGGCCTGTACTCGCTGGAGTTTAGAAGGTTGAGGGGCTGCCGGACCTCACCGGGGGATTGTAGCGGCTGTGTGGTCAGGGTAACCTGATTAAAGACGGGGCAGGGACAGACATCACTACCGATGGGTCATCTTTCCGCCCCCCGACCGGAAACGTCGTCTATTTCCTTCACTCCATAGTTGCTGTCTCACCCGCTGAGTTTCTCCAGCATTTTTGTCTACCTACTGATGAGTCTTCCCTGCAGGAGGAGGGGCACCAGGACCCAGCACCAGGACCCAGCACCGGGACCCAGCACCGGGACCCAGCACCGGGACCCAGCACCGGGACCCAGCACCGGGACCCAGCACCGGGACCCAGCACCGGGACCCAGCACCGGGGCCCAGCACCGGGGCCCAGCACCGGGGCCCAGCACCGGGGCCCAGCACCAAGACCCAGCACCAAGACCCAGCACCAAGACCCAGCACCAAGACCCAGCACCAAGACCCAGCACCGGGACCCAGCACCGGGGCCCAGCACCGGGGCCCAGCACCGGGGCCCAGCACCGGGGCCCAGCACCGGGGCCCAGCACCGGGGCCCAGCACCGGGGCCCAGCACCGGGGCCCAGCACCGGGGCCCAGCACCGGGGCCCAGCACCGGGGCCCAGCACCGGGGCCCAGCACCGGGACCCAGCACCGGGACCCAGCACCGGGACCCAGCACCGGGACCCAGCACCGGGACCCAGCACCGGGACCCAGCACCAAGACCCAGCACCAAGACCCAGCACCAAGACCCAGCACCAAGACCCAGCATTGGGGGTGGGGTCTGGCTGTCGGTTGGCTCCTGGGCCATGGTGGCCATTCACGGGTCCAGGCAGTGGGCAGTCGAGGGGGGTCCAGCGTGTCGTGTTTACGGACGATACCATTGTATAATTGAGTGATGTTTGTAAACGGCATTGATCCCTCCAGAAGTTGTACTGTGATCATGAAGTAAAGTCAAATAAAATCTATTTGTGTAAAACAAGTGGCCAGACAGGGAGTGAAGCTGCCTCACCCACATGCTGCCTCTTGCTGCCATCCTGTGAGCTGAGGCTGGGGTTCCTGACACTGACGGACGTCCACACCTTGTCCTCTCCCTGTTACTGTGATGGTCCTAGGTCGCCCCAAAGCCCATCCCGATGCGGAGCTGGGAATTGCAAGATGGTGCCAGGAGATGTAGACTCTGCTCACCTGTGGCAAAGACCACTTCCTTGGACACAAGCCTCAGCTCAACGATGGTGAACTGTGGGAGCTCCAGGTTGTCCACGCCAGTCACTGCTGTATCTCCACCTTTCCAATAGAACACGATGTCGTCTGTGGTGTAGCCATCTAGGGGGGAAGGAAGATGCCATGAATTGGATCATTCTCTCCAGCTCTTCACCACTGGGCACTGATCATCATTAATCATGCAACTAGAATCACAGCGGTGAAGATGCAAAGACTCCCCTGTACCTCATGCCCACTCTGTCAAGCTCTGCCCATGTCCCACCTCCACAGTGACGTTTCCCCCCCATCTCAACAACCCATCTACCCAGGCTTCACAATATTCATAGATGTTTCATCGACCCAGAGAATCCCTCGCTCAGAGATCACATCACCTCATCCCTCTCTACCACATGAGGAAGTATCCTCTCCACACCCACGCTCCTGGGATACCTCGGGATCTGGTATTCCAATCCAGTGGCTACATTTAGCTCATCTTTTCCCATTCCACGCGGAGGGGGCCATGTGGCCCATCAGTCTCTGCTAGCTCACAATCCCACTACTCCCCTCCCTCAAACCAACCTCTCAACTCCATAGGGAGCATTGCTGAGTATAAACAGCAGGTTCATCTCAGAAGGGTCTCGTCCTGAAACCTCGCCTATTTCTTTTCTCCAGAGATGCTGTCTGACCTGCTGAGTTACTCCAGCTTTTTGTGTCAAAGTTCATCTCAGTACGTCTCCGGATTGTGGGGGGAGGTTGGAGAGCTCTGTAGTGGACAGCCATTCAGAGACTGGACCTTAGGTCACCGAGTGTTTCCCAAGCCTCGACAAAGACCTTAAACAAGAGAATCACTCAGTGGACAGACTGATCTCACCAATTCCCCTAGAGCTGGAGCTGAACACAAGCACTTTTACACTATGTCGGTGAGATTACACCAGGAACGTGGACAACCCCTGGGATCCCTGAGCTCTCCATCACAAGGGCAACAACCTCCAAAGGGCAAGACCTCACTCTTGCTCGGATTAAACTCCATCTGCCATTTCTCCACCCATTTCCGTAGCTGATCTACATCTACATATTCCTCACAGCCAACAACCTCAGTGTCATCTGCAAACTTACTAAACAATCTGCATACATTTACATCTAAGTCATATATATATATCACAAACAGTAGAGGTCCCAGCACAGATCCCAGCAGAACTCCACTGGTCACTGCACTGGTCACTCCACTGGTCACTCCACTGGTCACTCCAGCCCAAACTCCAGTAAACCATTTCTGAATCCACGTGACCATGTCACTGTTAATCCCTTCCATTCTAATCTGGATTACCCTACCACGAGGGACTTTATCGAATGCTTTACTAAAATCCATGGGACAACATCCACTGGACCACCATCATCAATCACTTACATCACCACCTCAATAAATGTGATCATTAGTAAATCACAACATGTACAAGGCCATGCTGACTGTCCCGAATTAACCCATGTCCAAATGGGAGTCAATCCTATGGGGAGAATCCTCTTCAATTGCTTCCCTTAAAGACGTCCTCTATCCCTTGACATCTCCACCCAATCGTTGACATCTGCAGTTCTGAATAAGGTGCCACATTGTGTTTGAGAAGCGCTTGAACTGGAAATCTCAGTTGTGGTGAAAGCTACAAGTGACTGGGCTCAAGAGTACGTACAACTTTCTATTTCCAGCGTGCAGTTCTGTTGGTCCAAGGGATAGCGCCTCAGATCCATCATACAGGCAGCAGTGGTGGTGATCCTGGAAGAGAAGGAACATCATTGACTACAGCTCCAAGAATGTCCTGGCAAAGAATACTGCCGAACCTTGAGCTCCATCTGTCCGTGTTATTCACACGGGATTAGGAACCACAACCCACATTGGTCATTACATAGAAACAAGGTGCAGGAGTAGGCCATTCGGTCCTTCGTGCCAGCACCACCATTGGCTGATCATCCACAATCAGTACCCAGTCCTGCTTTCTCCCCATATCACTTAATTCCATTAGCTCCAAGAGCTATATCTAACTCTCTGTTCAAACATCCAGTGAATTGGCCTCCACTGCCTTCTGTGGCAGAGAATTCCACAGATTCACAACTCTCTGGGTGGAAATATTTTCCCTCATCTCAGTTCTAAATGGCCGACCCCTTATTCTTAAACTGTGACTCCTGGTTCTGGACTCCCCCAACATCGGGAACATTTTTCCTGCATCTAGCCTGTCCAATCCTCTAAGAATTTTATATGTTTCTATAAGTTCTCCTCTCATCTTTCTAAATTCCAGTGTATACAAGCCCAGTCGACCCATTCTTTCATCATATGTCAGTCCTGCCATCCTGGGGATTAACCTGGTGAACCTACGCTGCACTCCCTCAATAGCAATAATGTCCTTCCTCAAATTAGGAGACCAGAATTGTACACAATACTCCAGGTGCAGTCTCACCAGGGCCCTGTACAACTGCAGTAGGACCTCCTTGCTCCTAAACTCAAATCCTATCACAATGAAGGCCAACATGCCATAAGCTTTCTTCACTGCCTGCTGTACCTGCATGTTGACTTTCAGTGACTGATGGACAAGGACACCCAGGTCTCGTTGCACCTCCTCTTTTCCTAATCTGACACTATTCAGATAATAATCTGCCTTCCTGTTCAGATCCCACTGCCACGTAGTTTTGTGTCATCCACAAACTTGTAGATGTTACATTTAATTCCCTTGTCTAATTTGTTAATATATATTGTAAATAACTGGGGTCCCAGCACCGAGCCTTGTGGCACCCCACAAGTCACTGCCTGCCATTCTGAAACGGACCCGTTCATTTCATTTCGGAGTAACGTGAGTGATTCCGTGAAGATGCCACCAGCCCGCATGTGCGTCAATACGTCGACGCATGGCGCAACGCTGACTGGCAGGCGCGCTGCTCCTGCCAGCGGTAAGTTTAAACCTGAAGGTAAGTTTTTAAACTTATCAGGTTAGGCTTCCATTGCAGGAATCTCTTACAGAGTTTCCTGCTGGATTTCAGGGCGAAGTCGGGAATGGCCGCGGGGATACCTTTATGGACCACATCCCAGTCACGGACCGTGGGGAATCCCGGTCATGACCGCAGGGAACCCGCTATGGAGACCACGGAAGTGCGGGTAGTGGCAACGGTCAAATTCACCTTCAGAGTCGCTGGCGGTGGAGCCAATGGCTTCAGACTGGTGCCGGCAGCATCTTGGCAAACCCGCTTGGAGGGCAGCCAAGGAGAAAGTCCGTATGGCCCGTTGACTCAAACGAGTCGGGCCAGGAGCATTCCTGATGGAGATGATCCCCTCCTTCAATGGGTAACGTTCTTCGGACGTCTAACCCACATAGAGAGGTGCTCCACAATGGTATGCTCCAAGGAGTGAGTTATATCACCGCGGGTCTCTGCGGGGCCCACGGCAACAGCACCTGTGTACAGGGTGGCACACTGTCTCCCTCTCTGAAGAGGGGAGCAGTCGGGGTCAGTTCTGTCTGACTCGGGGTTCGGAGGTATTGCCGGGAGCATACCACGAGGCACGAAGGATATGGTCCATGGCACATACTGGAGTTGCTGAAAGTGCCGGCAGTGAACAGCACTATCAGGGGTGACGTTGGAGGGGCATGGTACACCAGGAAACCAGCCGCCGTATCTGCTATTCAGGTAAACCTATTCAACAGATGAGACCTGCATGAGGGAGCTAAAGCTGTCGAACTACAAGTCCAGCCTCATTGTTTCGGCAACAATACACCCCACGCCTCCATTGGCAGCAAGCGGTTCACTGAAGCCAGCAAGCTGGGCACAGGCTTTAGGCCATGCCCTGGCCGGCCTCAGGAAAAACATGGAATCCACGTACCCTACCAGTCCTCTCCAATCAAGGACGGAAATAGAACCCGCATGAGGGGCCTTTGGGCTTACCATAAGACCACCAGTGACCATGAAGGTAGGTGGGTCTGGTTCTTTCCGAAACGTGGGGTATGTGGACCATTTACAAGTTGGAAACACTTGTAAAAACCTGTAAACAACCTTGTTGTTATGAAGCAGCCTCTATTCATCAAGAGTTTTGGCAATATAGTGGCTGTGCCTTCAGCTGTGCATTTGGACCTTTGCATTGTCAGTGCCATGTAGGTCGTTATTAACAGACCTATTTCTATTACCAGCTGAAGCTATCAAAGTCACCATGGTGTATTCTACACTGCTCCTGTACCTTTGCTCAGTAACTCTTCAGTTATATTACAAACTGATACTAGTACTCAAAGATGGAAAATTACAAATACCATCTCTTGTTACGGAGGCGGATGGGCTTTGCATGCTCAACTCCAAGTTGATACACTATGGTGGGGGCATTTGACGCTGGTGTATCATCACGTAAAAATCTATGACAACACAGTATGGATGTTGGATGTATATGGATGAATATGTTTGCATCCAGGCTGTATCACCATTGCAAAAATATGTGGCACAGTGGCACCAGATGTATTCGCTACACTGAGGAGGAATGTTCTTTATGTCTTTCCTCCATTTTGCCTCATCAGTCGGGTCTTGCACAAAACCAGCAAGATCTCGCCTCAGGCGTTTTGTACTGCCTGACTGGCCAATGCAGCCATGCATCCTGCTAAATGTTGGGGATGATTATAGCACCTTATATGATTGTCCTAAACACAAAAATGTGGTGGTTCACCCCGTGACTGAGGAAACCATCCTCTGGATGATAAAATCAATTTAGAGACTTGGAGTCTCTGAGAAGACCATTCGGCAGCACGGGTTGCCAGACCAATCCATGTACGTGCTCACCACAGAGTGCAGGGATAGCACCGAGTAAGCAGCACATTTTTCCTCATCAGGAGATGGGAAGTGTTTTGTTTTCAATGCCAATGTTCCATATAATACGGCACGGATAACTAACGTCTCGGAGTTCATTTCAGGTGGGTCTTTGACAATCAATTAAGTTATAGTACCATTAACTGTGCCAACGTGCTTTCTCATCATAGTTGCTGCAGCGATCAGGACCCACTCTGTCGGGTCTCACTCTCTGATATCCAGATTTATAAGGATACCTTTAACATAATTCTCCCAGGCACAGGTACCCGGAGATATGGCATGTTCGCATTGTTCTTAAACTGCTTCGCCAGTAGGGCCCAGCTACATCTCTATCCCTGGTCAAACTCACTTACAAAGTGTTTTTGCTCATGGTGCTAGTCTCAGCGCAACTGGTCCAGCCACTACTTATATTGCGACTGGACAGGATGGTTATATCTGCTAATAATATAATATTTTATGTTTATGATGTAGTTAAGCAGAGCGGACCAGGGGTGCAGGTCCAAACTACCTCTCATGGCATACCCCATGGACCTTCGGTTGTCTGTAGTCACTCATTTACAACAATACGTCAAGGTCACCAAGAGCCTTAGAGGATCTGCACTAGCAATGGTTGTTAGTAACTAAAAACCTCATAAAAGGTATCTATCCAGACCATCTCTAGGTGGCCAAACAGGGTTTTGGCTCATGCAGAAGTAGATACTATATCTTCTATCTCACTCCACTAGGGCTGCTACTACATTAGCAGCAAGGGTCATGTACGTTCCACTGGACCACAGGCCTAGCGGCCGCAGGATGGTCAAACGAATGAATTTTCCTACATTTTATAATAACCCATTGCCAGACCAGGGATATTTGCCAAATTTCATTTATGATTTGTTTCATAGTTTCCCCCAGGATGGAAGGGGTCACTATTAATCTCCTTTGATGATTAAAGCATCAGCATTTTGAACAAACTATGTCATGGCTGAATGCATTAATCTTTTTCACTCATCCATGGTCAATTGATGCAGTGTGTGATGTCTGAACTCGTATCCAGCATGAAATCATAGAGCTTTGAAGTCTTCACGGAATCACTCACGTGACTCCGAAATGAAATAGTAAGATTAAACGAGAACTTACCAGTTTGAAGTTTGATCTTTATTTTATGAGGAGTTACGATGAGCGATTACGTGCCCACCGCTCCCAGCCCTCATATCATAAAGATCATCTGGTAGTTCTCAAGTTCTCTCCAATCTTACTATATTCAGGTCAACAACTGTTATCTGTGATTTCACACCGCTGCTTTGAAGATTGACGTGCATGCAGGCTGGCTGCTTTTTCACGTAATCGCTCATCGTAACTTCTCATGAAATAAAGATCCAACTTCAAACTGGTAAGTTCTCGTTTAATCTTACTATTCCTACTCTTTGTTTCCTGTCTGCCAACCAGTTCTCTATCCATGTCAATGCCCTATCCCCAATAACATGTGGTCTAATTTTGCCCACTAATCTCTTGTGTGGGACATTGTCAAAGGCTTTTTGAAAGTCCAGATGCACCACATCCACTGGCTCTCCCTTATCCATGCTACTTGTTACATCCTCAAAAATTCCAAAAGATTATTCAAGCATGATTTCCCCTTCATAAATCCATGCTGACTTTGACCAATCCTGTCACTGCACTGCTATGACATGTAGGTATGTTACAAAACTTACCTTTAGCGACGCTGCAGTTCTGCCGCTCCCCGTGTGCTCGACTTTGGCGCCTTTGAGATGGGGGCGGGTTTAAAATGCCGTTTTTCTCCAGACAATTCAAATCGTTCAATCTCAGGGGATTTAGTTGCTAAAGAGAAATCGCTCCGACATTTGTTTTATGAAGCTATTTTTAAACTACGCTGGATCATTTATTAGCAAGAGTGAATTAAAAATCGTCTTCTAAAGCCATGAACGCCGACAATGGGGCGGACCTTACGCAGGGGATAAAAGAAGGTAGACAGTTTATTTTTACATAAAAACGTGCTTCTTAGGAAGCCTTTAATCAAATTGTTGCGAAAAGGGGACAAAAAATATATACGGACCGGCAGTATTTTTCCTGCCGACTGGGGGTTAAATTCACTGCAAACCGCAACGTTCCAATCCATCACGTTCCACAAAAACCCACTCGCGTTGATTTAAATGGCCATTAATTTATGGTAATTAAACACTAAATTCCTTCAATTTGGCCTATAAATTCATGTAAATGAGATTTAAAAATCATGTTATATTGTGAATTATTGTGTGAATGTTATTTGGACACTTAGGCAATTTAAAAAAGTTTATCTATTCTTAAAAAATGGATAGATGTTTAGATCTAGTAATTGAATTTTGTAATTAGCTACAATTAGATAACTAACTAATTATATGCTTTAATTTCAGGTCATCCAAGTAAGATTGTTTCATATTTGTTTCAGAATGCTTCAATCTATAATAACTGAAAATTTCATTGAGCTCTTAATTTTTAAGAAAGTTATGGGCTTTTAACTGTCCTCGATCACAGCTTTTGTGTTAAGTCAATGGAAAGGCAATGGGGAACAAGATACTAATTTCTGAGTATGAAAATGGCCCTAACTTTTTTAATACTGAAGATATGAAAGTGAATTAGGTGTCAAATTAAACTTATTTTTATGCTTTATCTGATGGGATAAATTGCAGACTTGATTTTTTAAATCTCAACATTTTGTAACCTTGCTATAACATCTCTAATAATTGACTCCAGCATCTCTCCACTGCCGGTCAGGCTCACTGGTCTATAATTCTCCATTTCCTCTCTCCCTTTCTTCAAAAGTGGGGTTATATTGGCTACCCTCCAGTCCACAGGAACTGATCCAGAATCGAGAGAACATTGGAAAATGATCACCAATGCATCCACGATTTCTAGAGCCACCTCCTTGAGTACTCTGGGATGCAGACCATCAGGCCCTGGGGATTTATCTGCCTTCAGTCCCAACAGTTTACCGAACACCATTTCCTGCCTAATGTGGATTCCCTTCAGTTCCTCCCTCCCACTAGATCCTCAGTCCCCTAGTATATCTGGGAGATTGTTTGTGTCTTCCTTAGTGAAGACAGAACCAAAGTACTCGTTTAACTGGTTTGCCATAGGTGACATTTCACAGAGTGCTGGAGTAACTCAGCGGGTGGGTCAGGCAGCATCTGTGGAGAACATGGATAGGTGACGTTTCACAGAGTGCTGGAGTAACTCAGCGGGTCAAGCAGCATCTGTGGAGAACATGGATAGGTGACGTTTCACAGAGTGCTGGAGTAACTCAGCGAATGGGTCAGGCAGCATCTGTGGAGAACATGGATAGGTGACGTTTCACAGAGTGCTGGAGTAACTCAACGGGTGGGTCAGGCAGCATCTGTGGAGAACATGCATAGGTGACATCAGGTCGGGACCCTTCCTCAGACTGTCGGGTTAATGGCCTTTGTTGAGAATGTTATGATGTAACATTAACTCTGGATCTTTCGCCACAGCTGCTGAATGATCAGTCTTTCCCTTTCTATTTCAGATTCTCTGAACCTGAAGTTCCTGCAGCTGCAAAACCCCATTGGGTGTTAAAGTTTGCCCACTGGCATCTCCTGATCATGGTCTTATAGTATTATACTGGCCAATTAAACCTGAAGCCTCCTCCCCGACCCCCCACACCCTCCCCGACCCCCCACACCCTCCCCTCCCCCCCACACCCTCCCCTCCCCCCCACACCCTCCCCTCCCCCCACACCCTCCCCTCCCCCCCACACCCTCCCCTCCCCCCCACACCCTCCCCGACCCCCCACACCCTCCCCGACCCCTCACACCCTCCCCGACCCCTCCCCACCCCCCCCACACCCTCCCCGACCCCCCACACCCTCCCCGACCCCCCCACACCCTCCCCTCCCCCCCACACCCTCCCCTCCCCCCCACACCCCCCCACACCCTCCCCACCCCCCCACACCCTCCCCGACCCCCCACACCCTCCCCTCCCCCCCCCACCCCCCCCACACCCTCCCCTCCCCCCCACACCCTCCCCTCCCCCCCACACCCTCCCCGACCCCCCCCCCCACCCCCCCCCCACACCCTCCCCGACCCCCCGCACCCTCCCCTCCCCCCCACACCCTCCCCTCCCCCCCACACCCTCCCCGACCCCCCACACCCTCCCCGACCCCCCACACCCTCCCCTCCCCCCCACACCCTCCCCCCCACACCCTCCCCGACCCCCCACACCCTCCCCTCCCCCCCACACCCTCCCCGACCCCTCACACCCTCCCCGACCCCCCCCCCCCACCCCCCACACCCTCCCCACCCCCCCCACACCCTCACCGACCCCCCACACCCTCCCCGACCCCCCACACCCTCCCCTCCCCCCCACACCCTCCCCCCCACACCCTCCCCGACCCCCCACACCCTCCCCGACCCCCCCCACACCCCCCACACCCTCCCTGACCCCCCACACCCCCCCCACACCCTCTCCCCCCCCCCACAGCTCTCTGCTTCACCCCAAACATGGAGAGGTTTACTGTTAAACGTGGTGGCAATGGAACAATGAACTTCTTGCTGCCGTGTCTTTACAGGCCCATAAACATCACAACACGGATAAATATAGATATCGGTGGCAATAAACTATACCTGATTCCACCTGTCAATGTGGCAACAGATTGCTCAGCCCCCATTCACCAGCAGCTCCATCAGTAATATAACTATTCTGTGGTTTGATGATCAATGAGAGCGGCCTCATCAATAACAAATGCCGTGTGTCAGCCCAGCGCGAGGTTACTTGTCAAGGCAGCATTTAAACGTCTACTGTGGACGTTCCACAAGCGTTCCCCTGCCCCATCACCCTGGGCTCAGCTTTGACCAGGAATCAAGCTGGACTTGGTGGACCAAGCGATGCCCACCAGGACTTCCCTGGCCTTGTATTCCCAGCATCCCAGATGTTTTGTGACCACACTCCCCATTGCACCTCAGGTGGTCCAGGTGATTTACCTAGCCCAGGTAGACAGATGGAGTTACCTGCACGATCCACCACCTCCCCTTCTTCCATCTCCTGACATTAGATCTTCTCTCCATTCTCCACAACTCCTCCCTCCCCTCCCCCACCCCCTCACCAACCCCCACCACCCTCACCCCCACCCCTTCCCCCACCCCCACACCAACCCCCACCACCCTCACCCCCACACCAACCTCCACCCCCGCCCACCCGCACCCCCACCCTCACCAACCCTCAACCACCCCCACCCCCACCCCCACCCCTGACCAACCTCCACCCACCCCCACCAACCCTCAACCACCCTCACCCTCACCCCTTCCCCCACCCCCACACCAACCTCCACCCCCGCCCACCCGCACCCCCACCCTCACCAACCCTCAACCCCCACCACCCTCACCCCCACCCCTGACCAACCTCCACCCACCCCCACCCCACCTCCACCCTCACCAACCCCCACCCCTTCCTCCACCCCCACCCCCACCCTCACCAACCCCCACCTCCACCCTCACCAACCCTCAACCACCCCCACCCCCACCCCTGACCAACCTCCACCCACCCTGACCAACCCTCACCAACCTCCACCCCCACCCCCACCCTCACCAACCCTCACGCACCCCCACCCCCACCCACTCCTCACCCACCCCCACACCCCACATCTACAACCACATATTACAATCCACTCCTAAATCTCCATTCCTTAGACAACATTTCTCAATTTAACGATGAGCCAATGATCACCAGTCTGAAGAAGGGTCTCAACCCAAAATGCCACCCATTCCTTCTCTCCAGTGATGCTGCCAGACCCGCTGGGTTACTCCAGCACTGTGTCTATCTTCGATGATCTTCCTGAACTCCTTTCACATCTGTCCTTACTTGGACTTCCAGCACCTCTTTGATGAACATTGGACTATCCTTGCTGGTTTTATCTTACAGTAAATGGTATTCCCTTATCATGTATCTGTACACAGTGAAGGGCTGGATTGTAATCATGTGTGGTCTTTCCGCTGACTGGATAGCCCAGACGCAACACAAGCTTTTCACTGTACCTCGATACACGTGACAATAATCTGAACTGACACAACACTCACCTGAGCCCATACAACACCGTACAGGTGACCATTTACCTGAGCCCATACAACACCAGACAGGTGACCACTCACCTGAGCCCGTACAACACGGTGCCATCGGGGTGCAGCCGGATCATACGGTTCTTCACGGTCACCCCGTGCAGGAAGGACTTCTTGTCGTTGAGGAAGTAGGTGTCGGGCAGCCAGAGCTGGTCTGCCACCCGGTTGTCCAGCGTCAGGTTGAGAGGGATGGCCGTGTACGACAGGCGCTTGTCTCGCCAACCTTGCTGGAAGTACATGGTGATGGTGTAATCCTGCGGACACAACACAGCAGGTGAAGACCACGACAGCGCTCACCTCAGCCCGTACACCACTCACCTCAGCCCATACACCACTCACCTCAGCCCATACACCACTCACCTCAGCCCATACACCACTCACCTCAGCCCATACAGCACTCACCTCAGCCCATACACCACTCACCTCAGCCCATACACCACTCACCTCAGCCCATACACCACTCACCTCAGCCCATACACCACTCACCTCAGCCCATACACCACTCACCTCAGCCCATACAGCACTCACCTCAGCCCATACACCACTCACCTCAGCCCATACACCACTCACCTCAGCCCAGACAGCGCTCACCTGAGTCCATACACCACTCACCTCAATCCATACACCACTCACCTCAGCCCATACACCACTCACCTCAGCCCATACACCACTCACCTCAGCCCATACAGCGCTCACCTCAGCCCATACAGCGCTCACCTCAGCCCATACACCACTCACCTCAGCCCATACACCACTCACCTCAGCCCATACACCACTCACCTCAGCCCATACACCACTCACCTCAGCCCATACAGCACTCACCTCAGCCCATACACCACTCACCTCAGCCCATACACCACTCACCTCAGCCCATACACCACTCACCTCAGCCCATACACCACTCACCTCAGCCCATACACCACTCACCTCAGCCCATACACCACTCACCTCAGCCCATACAACCCGAGTTCATACAGCACCGTTCCCAGACCAACCCACAGAGAGAGGCCAGTTAATGATTCAGCCAGCTATGCATAGAACATACAGCAGTGCAGCATAGGAACAGGCCCTTTGGCCCACAATGTCCGTGCTGAACATGATGGCAGGAGCAATGAGCTGCCTGTTTCCCTCTAGTCCCTGCATACCCATGTGCCTATCTTAAACGGCATCACTGTATGCGTCTAACATGCCTGGAGAGATGATGAGTGTATGGGTCTCAGCGTGTAGTGGAGAAGTCTGCAGGCAGACAGAAGGAGTGAGAGTGGGAGCAGAGAGATCGGGGTCATCGCTGATGCTGAGGCCGGGGCTGTGTGTGGGTCCCACAGTATGCGTGTGGTGAAAATGTGCAGGTGGGTCACAGCTTGGGGGAGGCGGACTATCCCGGGTAGTATGAAGCACACGTGTAGAGTAGCAACTCACTCACAGCATGTCCACCCCAGTGACAAACTCAGCCCTGGTCACTCCACGCTGCCCTGGTCACTCCACACTGCCCTGGTCACTCCACACTGCCCTGGTCACTCCACACTGCCCTGGTCACTCCACACTGCCCTGGTCACTCCACACTGGGTCACTTCACACTGCCCTGGTCACCCCACACTGCCTTGGCCACTCCACACTGGGTCACTCCACACTGCCCTGGTCACTCCACACTGCCCTGGTCACTCCACACTGCCCTGGTCACTCCACACTGCCCTGGTCACTCCACACTGCCCTGGTCACTCCACACTGCCCTGGTCACTCCACACTGCCCTGGTCACTCCACACTGCCCTGGTCACTCCACACTGCCCTGGTCACTCCACACTGCCCTGGTCACTCCACACTGCCCTGGTCACTCCACACTGCCCTGGTCACTCCACACTGCCCTGGTCACTCCACACTGCCCTGGTCACTCCACACTGCCCTGGTCACTCCACACTGCCCTGGTCACTCCACACTGCCCTGGTCACTCCACACTGCCCTGGTCACTCCACACTGGGTCACTCCACACTGGGTCACTCTACACTGCCCTGGTCACTCCACACTGGGTTACAGAGAGCTGGGTTCAATTATCACCATGGTGCTGTCTGTGTGGAGTTTGCACGTCCTAGTGCAGGACATGGCAGGAGGACCATGGAGAGTCAATGGGATGTGGGTCATAGGTCAGTGACCTGGGGCCAGATCCTCTCCGGAGGAGAAGTCGGCAAAGTCCACCTGACAAAGAGGTCAGTGTGGGGGGAGCAGGGCCGCAGAGTCATAGCTGCCCATCGCTCAGTGCAATGAATTGGCAGATTGGATCACAGAGCTGAGCTTGAGCAGATACAAGCCACGCACTGGAGGAAGGAGAGACTCACCCTGCTGATATGAAACATATTACCGTTCCTGGATTGGTGCAGTTTTATATCCATGATCCTTGTGCTGCAGCGGTTTGAGGAGTGAGACCATCTCACTCTCCCAAGGACCATCAGTGATGAGCAACAAATATCCTGATGGTTCTTCGCTGGAGAACTGAAGAAGATCAGACCCAAGTCCGAGTGTGTATGCACGAGCTGTGTGTATGAATGAGCGTTTGACAGCACTGGGCCTGTCCTCGCTGGAGTTTTCATGAATGAGGGGGGACCTCATTGAAAGCTACACAATAATGAAAGGCAGAGTGGATGTGGAGACTATGTTTCCGCTGGTGGGAGCGTCTAGGACCCGAGGTCACAGCCTCAGAATTAAAATGCGCTCTTGTCAAGGAGGAACTTCTTTAGTCAAAGGGTAGTGAATCTGTGGAACTCATTGCCACAGGGGGCTGCGGAGGCCAACTCAGTGGATATTTTTAAGGCAGAGATCAGCCATGATTGAATGGCGGAGTAGACTAAATGGGCCGAATGGCCTAATTCTACCCCTATAACTTGTGAACCGCAGATGCTGGACAGGTGACGTTTCACAGAGTGCTGGAGTAACTCAGCGGGTCAGGCAGCATCTGTGGGGAACATGGATAGGTGACGTTTCACAGAGTGCTGGAGTAACTCAGCGGGTCAGGCAGCATCTGTGGAGAACGTGGATAGGTGACGTTCCGGGCCATGACCCTCCTTCAGTCAGGTCAAGCGAGGTGCGCAGACGGTGATTGGTTCGCTTACCACAGTCATAGATGGTTTCTATTGTAGCTTGACAAGATCTGGGTCTGTATTCCTTCAAGTCTACATTCAAGAGTGAGGGGAGATCTCAGTCAAACATACAAGGTCCTAAGGAGACTTGACAGGACATGTTGACAATGGGGAGAGTCAGGAACAAGGGGTCACAGCTACAGGTCCAAGAGCCGGTCATTTCAAACCTAGGTGGGTAGAAACGCCCTTTCTCTGTGTGAATCGCGCCCTCAAATCCCTTTCAAATCTTTCCCCTCTCCCCTTAAACCTATGCCCTCTAGTTTTAGATTCCCCTTCTCTGGGGTATAGACAATGAACATTCACTTTAGCTAGGCTGCTGCTGATTTTATAAACCTCTAGGTCACCCCTCAACCACCCCATGGGTAATGCCCCGTCACCTCACAACCACCCCTCCATTCCCAGTAACCTGGTGGCCAACCTCCTCAGCAGCCTCTCCAGTTTATACCATCCTCCCTCCAGCGAGGCACCAGAAGCTGCAGACAGTACACAAATGTGTCTAACCGAGGATGGACAGTTGTAGCATGATGTACCAACTACTTTATTCAACCGATGAAGGCCAACCTGTCCAATGCCTTCATCAACCTGTCCACACATGTCTCCACTGTCAGGGAATTTGCTCCAGTTGATTGATTGCGAGCAATGGAACGTCTGGAAATTGGGATGTTTTAGAAGTGATCGCAAGAGTTCAGGGCAAGTGGGTTACATACATAGTGTGTAAACAGGCCCTTCAGCCCAACCGGCCCACACTAGCCCCCACCCACACTAATCAACATGTCCCATCTACACTAGTCCCACCCACCCACCCACACTAATCAACATGCCCCATCTACACTAGCCCCCACCCACACTAATCAACATGCCCCATCTACACTAGCCCCCACCCACACTAATCAACATGTCCCATCTACACTAGTCCCACCCACCCACACTAATCAACATGTCCCATCTACACTAGTCCCACCCACCCACACTAATCAACATGCCCCATCTACACTAGTCCCCACCCACACTAATCAACATGCCCCATCTACACTAGCCCCCACCCACACTAATCAACATGTCCCATCTACACTAGTCCCACCCACCCACACTAATCAACATGCCCCATCTACACTAGTCCCACCCACACTAATCAACATGCCCCATCTACACTAGTCCCCACCCACACTAATCAACATGCCCCATCTGCACTAGTCCCCACCCACACTAATCAACATGCCCCATCTACACTAGTCCCCACCCACACTAATCAACATGCCCCATCTACACTAGTCCCCACCCACCCACACTAATCAACATGCCCCATCTACACTAGTCCCCACCCACACTAATCAACATGCCCCATCTACACTAGTCCCCACCCACCCACACTAATCAACATGCCCCATCTACACTAGTCCCCACCCACCCACACTAATCAACATGTCCTATCTACACTCGTCCCACCCACACTAATCAACATGCCCCATCTACACTAGTCCCCACCCACCCACACTAATCAACATGCCCCATCTACACGAGTCCCACCCACACTAATCAACATGCCCCATCTACACTAGTCCCACCCACCCACACTAATCAACATGTCCCATCTACACTAGTCCCACCCACACTAATCAACATGTCCCATCTACACTAGTCCCCACCCACCCACACTAATCAACATGTCCCATCTACACTAGTCCCACCCACACTAATCAACATGCCCCATCTACACTAGTCCCACCCACCCACACTAATCAACATGCCCCATCTACACTAGTCCCACCCACCCACACTAATCAACATGCCCCATCTACAGTAGTCCCACCCACCCACACTAATCAACATGTCCCATCTACACTAGTCCCCACCCACACTAAT
This sequence comes from Raja brachyura, assembly GCA_963514005.1. The sequence goes on from OY740793.1 coordinate 1,361,733, forward strand.
CAACATGCCCCATCTACACTAGTCCCACCCACCCACACTAATCAACATGTCCCATCTACACTAGTCCCACCCACCCACACTAATCAACATGCCCCATCTACACTAGTCCCACCCACCCACACTAATCAACATGCCCCATCTACACTAGTCCCCACCCACCCACACTAATCAACATGCCCTATCCACACTAGTCCCACCCACACTAATCAACATGCCCCATCTACACTAGTCCCACCCACACTAATCAACATGCCCCATCTACACTAGTCCCACCCACCCACACTAATCAACATGCCCCATCTACACTAGTCCCACTCACACTAATCAACATGCCCCATCTACACTAGTCCCACCCACACTAATCAACATGCCCCATCTACACTAGTCCCACCCACCCACACTAATCAACATGCCCCATCTACACTAGTCCCACCCACACTAATCAACATGCCCCATCTACACTAGTCCCACCCACCCACACTAATCAACATGCCCCATCTACACTAGTCCCCACCCACCCACACTAATCAACATGCCCCATCTACACTAGTCCCACCCACACTAATCAACATGCCCCATCTACACTAGTCCCACCCACACTAATCAACATGCCCCATCTACACTAGTCCCACCCACACTAATCAACATGCCCCATCTACACTAGTCCCACCCACACTAATCAACATGCCCCATCTACACTAGTCCCACCCACACTAATCAACATGCCCCATCTACACTAGTCCCACCCACCCACACTAATCAACATGCCCCATCTACACTAGTCCCACCCACACTAATCAACATGCCCCATCTACACTAGTCCCACCCACACTAATCAACATGCCCCATCTACACTAGTCCCACCCACACTAATCAACATGCCCCATCTACACTAGTCCCACCCACACTAATCAACATGCCCCATCTACACTAGTCCCACCCACACTAATCAACATGCCCCATCTACACTAGCCCCCACCCACACTAATCAACATGCCCCATCTGCACTAGTCCCACCCACCCACACTGATCAACATGCCCCATCTACACTAGTCCCCACCCACACTAATCAACATGCCCCATCTACACTAGTCCCACCCACCCACACTAATCAACATGCCCCATCTACACTAGTCCCACCCACCCACACTAATCAACATGCCCCATCTACACTAGTCCCCACCCACACTAATCAACATGCCCCATCTACACTAGTCCCCACCCACCCACACTAATCAACATGCCCCATCTACACTAGTCCCACCCACCCACACTAATCAACATGCCCCATCTACACTAGTCCCACCCACCCACACTAATCAACATGCCCCATCTACACTAGTCCCCACCCACCCACACTAATCAACATGCCCCATCTACACTAGCGGGGTGGAGGCAGGGCAAGGGTCTGGAAGTGCGGTGACAGAGTCCTGGTCCGCCTGAAGCTAACAGGTGTGGAGGAGAACGGGCTCCAGGTGTGCAGGAGAACGGGCTCCAGGTGTGGATGGGGAACATGATCCAGGTGTGGAGGAGAACGGGCTCCAGGTGCGGAGGGAAACGGGCTCCAGGTGTGATGAGCAACGGGCTCCAGGTGTGGATGGGGAACATGCTCCAGGTGTGGAGGAGAACGGGCTCCATGTGTGGAGGGAAACGGGCTCCAGGTGTGATGAGCAACGGGCTCCAGGTGTGGAGGAGAACGGGCTCCAGGTGTGGAGGAGAACGGGCTCCAGGTGTGGAGGGGAACGGGCTCCAGGTGTGGAGGAGAACGGGCTCCAGGTGTGGAGGGGAACGGGCTCCAGGTGTGGAGGGGAACGGGCTCCAGGTGTAGAGGAGAACGGGCTCCAGGTGTGGAGGAACGGGCTCCAGGTGCGGAGGAGAACGGGCTCCAGGTGTGGAGGGGAACGGGCTCCAGGTGTGTAGAGCAACGGGCTCCAGGTGCGGAGGGGAACGGGCTCCAGGTGTGTAGAGGAACGGGCTCCAGGTGTGGAGGAGAACGGGCTCCAGGTGTGGAGGGGAACGGGCTCCAGGTGTGGAGGGGAACGGGCTCCAGGTGTAGAGGAGAACGGGCTCCAGGTGTGGAGGAACGGGCTCCAGGTGCGGAGGGGAATGGGCTCCAGGTGTGGAGGAACGGGCTCCAGGTGTGTAGAGCAACGGGCTCCAGGTGCGGAGGGGAACGGGCTCCAGGTGCGGAGGGGAACGGGCTCCAGGTGTGTAGAGGAACGGGCTCCAGGTGCGGAGGAGAACGGGCTCCATGTGTGGAGGGAAACGGGCTCCAGGTGTGATGAGCAACGGGCTCCAGGTGTGGAGGAGAACGGGCTCCAGGTGTGGAGGAGAACGGGCTCCAGGTGTGGAGGAGAACGGGCTCCAGGTGTGGAGGGGAACGGGCTCCAGGTGTGGAGGAGAACGGGCTCCAGGTGTGGAGGGGAACGGGCTCCAGGTGTGGAGGGGAACGGGCTCCAGGTGTAGAGGAGAACGGGCTCCAGGTGTGGAGGAACGGGCTCCAGGTGCGGAGGAGAACGGGCTCCAGGTGTGGAGGGGAACGGGCTCCAGGTGTGTAGAGCAACGGGCTCCAGGTGCGGAGGGGAACGGGCTCCAGGTGTGTAGAGGAACGGGCTCCAGGTGTGGAGGAGAACGGGCTCCAGGTGTGGAGGGGAACGGGCTCCAGGTGTGGAGGGGAACGGGCTCCAGGTGTAGAGGAGAACGGGCTCCAGGTGTGGAGGAACGGGCTCCAGGTGCGGAGGGGAATGGGCTCCAGGTGTGGAGGAACGGGCTCCAGGTGTGTAGAGCAACGGGCTCCAGGTGCGGAGGGGAACGGGCTCCAGGTGTGGAGGGGAACGGGCTCCAGGTGTGGAGGGGAACGGGCTCCAGGTGTGGAGGAACGGGCTCCAGGTGTGGAGGGGAATGGGCTCCAGGTGTGTAGAGGAACGGGCTCCAGGTGTGGAGGAGAACAGGCTCCAGGTGTGTAGAGGAACGGGCTCCAGGTGTGGAGAAGAACGGGCCCTGGTGTGGAGGAGAACGGGCTCCAGGTGTGGAGGGGAACGGGCTCCAGGTGTGGAGGAACGGGCTCCAGGTGTGGAGGGGAACGGGCTCCAGGTGTGGAGGGGAACGGGCCCCAGGTGTGGAGGGGAACGGGCTCCAGGTGTGGAGCAACGGGCTCCAGGTGTGAAGGGGAACGGGCTCCAGGTGTGTAGAGCAACGGGCTCCAGGTGTGTAGAGCAACGGGCTCCAGGTGTGTAGAGCAACGGGCTCCAGGTGTGTAGAGCAACGGGCTCCAGGTGTGTAGAGCAACGGGCTCCAGGTGTGGAGGGGAAAGTGCTCCAGGTGTGTAGAGCAACGAGCTCCAGGTGTGTAGAGCAACGGGCTCCAGGAGTGTAGAGCAATGGGCTCCAGGTGTGGAGGGGAACGGGCTCCAGGTGTGGAGGGGAACGGGCTCCAGGTATGGAGGGGAACGGGCTCCAGGTGTGTAGAGCAACGGGCTCCAGGTGTGTGGAGCAACGGGCTCCAGGTGTGGAGGAACGGGCTCCAGGTGTGGAGGGGAACAGGCTCCAGGTGTAGAGGAACGGGCTCCAGGTGTGATGAGCAACGAGCTCCAGGTGTGGAGGAACGGGATCCAGGTGTGGAGGAACGGGCTCCAGGTGTGGAGGAACGGGCTCCAGGTGTGGAGGAACGGGCTCCAGGTGTGTGGAGGAACGGGCTCCAGGTGTGTGGAGGAACGGGCTCCAGGTGTGTGGAGGAACGGGCTCCAGGTGTGGAGGAACGGGCTCCAGGTGTGGAGGAACGGGCTCCAGGTGTGGAGGAACGGGCTCCAGGTGTGGAGGAACGGGTTCCATGTGTGGAGGAACGGGCTCCAGGTGTGAAGGAACAGCTCCAGGTGTGGAGGGGAACGGGTTCCAGGTGTAGAGGAGAACGGGCTCCAGGTGTAGAGGAGAACGGGCTCATGGTGTGATGAGCAACGAGCTCCAGGTGTGGAGGAACGGGCTCCAGGTGTGGAAGAACGGGCTACAGGTGTGGAGGAGAACAGGCTCCAGGTGTGGAGGAACGGGCTCCAGGTGTGGATGAGAACAGGCTCCAGGTGTGGAGCAACGGGCTCCAGTTGTGTAGAGGAACGGGCTCCAGGTGTGTAGAGGAACGGGCTCCAGGTGTGGAGGGGAACGGGCTCCAGGTGTGGAGGGGAACGGGCTCCAGGTGTGGAGGGGAACGGGCTCCAGGTGTGTAGAGGAACGGGCTCCTGGTGTGGAGGAACGGGCTCCAGGTGTGGAGGAACGGGCTCCAGGTGTGGAGGGGAACGGGCTCCAGGTGTGGAGGAACGGGCTCCAGGTGTGTGGAGGAACGGGCTCCAGGTGTGGAGGAACGGGCTCCAGGTGCGGAGGAGAACGGGCTCCAGGTGTGGAGAGCAACGGGCTCCAGGTGCGGAGGGGAACGGGCTCCAGGTGTGTAGAGGAACGGGCTCCAGGTGTGGAGGAGAACGGGCTCCAGGTGTGGAGGGGAACGGGCTCCAGGTGTGGAGGGGAACGGGCTCCAGGTGTAGAGGAGAACGGGCTCCAGGTGTGGAGGAACGGGCTCCAGGTGCGGAGGGGAATGGGCTCCAGGTGTGGAGGAACGGGCTCCAGGTGTGTAGAGCAACGGGCTCCAGGTGCGGAGGGGAACGGGCTCCAGGTGTGGAGGGGAACGGGCTCCAGGTGTGGAGGGGAACGGGCTCCAGGTGTGGAGGGGAACGGGCTCCAGGTGTGGACGGGAACGGGCTCCAGGTGTGGAGGGGAACGGGCTCCAGGTGTGGAGGAACGGGCTCCAGGTGTGGAGGGGAACGGGCTCCAGGTGTGGAGGGGAACGGGCTCCAGGTGTGGAGGGGAACGGGCTCCAGGTGTGGAGGAACGGGCTCCAGCTGTGGAGGGGAACGGGCTCCAGGTGTGTAGAGGAACGGGCTCCAGGTGTGGAGGAGAACAGGCTCCAGGTGTGTAGAGGAACGGGCTCCAGGTGTGGAGAAGAACGGGCCCTGGTGTGGAGGAGAACGGGCTCCAGGTGTGGAGGGGAACGGGCTCCAGGTGTGGAGGGGAACGGGCTCCAGGTGTGTAGAGGAACGGGCTCCTGGTGTGGAGGAACGGGCTCCAGGTGTGGAGGAACGGGCTCCAGGTGTGGAGGGGAACGGGCTCCAGGTGTGGAGGAACGGGCTCCAGGTGTGTGGAGGAACGGGCTCCAGGTGTGGAGGAACGGGCTCCAGGTGTGGAGGAACGGGCTCCAGGTGTGGAGGAACGGGCTCCAGGTGTGGAGGAACGGGCTCCAGGTGTGGAGGAACGGGCTCCAGGTGTGGAGGAACTGGCTCCAGGTGTGGAGGAACGGGCTCCAGGTGTGGAGGAACGGGCTCCAGGTGTGTAGAGGAACGGGCTCCAGGTGTGGAGGGGAACGGGCTCCAGGTGTGGAGGGGAACGGGCTCCAGGTGTGGAGAGGAACGGGCTCCAGGTGTGGAGGAACGGGCTCCAGGTGTGGAGGAACAGGCTCCAGGTGTGGAGGAACAGGCTCCAGGTGTGGAGGAACAGGCTCCAGGTGGGGAGGAACAGGCTCCAGGTGTGGAGGGGAAAGGGCTCCAGGTGTGGAGGAACGGGCTCCAGGTGTGGAGGGGAACGGGCTCCAGGTGTGTAGAGGAACGGGCTCCAGGTGTGTGGAGGAACGGGCTCCAGGTGTGTGGAGGAACGGGCTCCATGTGTAGAGGAACGGGCTCCAGGTGTGGAGGAACGGGCTCCAGGTGTGGAGGAACGCGCTCCAGGTGTGGAGGAACGGGCTCCAGGTGTGAGGAACGGGCTCCAGGTGTGGAGGAACGGGCTCCAGGTGTGGAGGGGAACAGGCTCCAGGTGTAGAGGAGAACGGGCTCCAGGTGTGGAGGAACGGGCTCCAGGTGTGGAGGAACGGGCTCCAGGTGTGGAGGAACGGGCTCCAGGTGTGGAGGAACGGGCTCCAGGTGTGGAGGAACAGGCTCCAGGTGTGGAGGAGAACAGGCTCCAGGTGTGGAGGAACGGGCTCCAGGTGTGGAGGGGAATGGGCTCCAGGTGTGGAGGAACGGGCTCCAGGTGTGTAGAGGAACGGGCTCCAGGTGTGGAGGAACGGGCTCCAGGTGTGGAGGAACGGGCTCCAGGTGTGGAGGAACGGGCTCCAGGTGTGGAGGGGAACGGGCTCCAGGTGTGGAGGAACGGGCTCCAGGTGTGGAGGGGAACGGGCTCCAGGTGTGGAGGAACAGGCTCCAGGTGTGTGGAGGAACGGGCTCCAGGTGTGGAGGAACAGGCTCCAGGTGGGGAGGAACAGGCTCCAGGTGTGGAGGGGAATGGGCTCCAGGTGTGGAGGAACGGGCTCCAGGTGTGGAGGGGAACGGGCTCCAGGTGTGTAGAGGAACAGGCTCCAGGTGTGTGGAGGAACGGGCTCCAGGTGTGTGGAGGAACGGGCTCCAGGTGTGTGGAGGAACGGGCTCCAGGTGTGGAGGAACGGGCTTCAGGTGTGGAGGAACGGGCTCCAGGTGTGGAGGAATGGGCTCCAGGTGTGGAGGAACGGGCTCCAGGTGTGGAGGAACAGGCTCCAGGTGTAGAGGAACGGGCTCCAGGTGTGGAGGAACGGGCTCCAGGTGTGGAGGAACGGGCTCCAGGTGTGGAGGAACGGGCTCCAGGTGTGGAGGAACGGGCTCCAGGTGTGTAGAGCAACGGGCTCCAGGTGTGGAGGAACGGGCTCCAGGTGTGGAGGAACGGGCTCCAGGTGTGGAGGAACGGGCTCCAGGTGTGGAGGAACGGGCTCCAGGTGTGGAGGAACGGGCTCCAGGTGTGGAGGAACGGGCTGCAGATGTGGAGGAACGGGCTCCAGGTGTGGAGGGGAACGGGCTCCAGATGTGGAGGAACAGGCTCCAGGTGTGTGGAGGAACGGGCTCCAGGTGTGGAGGGGAACGGGCTCCAGATGTGGAGGAACGGGCTCCAGGTGTGTAGAGCAACGGGCTCCAGGTGTGCAGGGGAACAGGCTCCAGGTACAGGTTTGTAGGTTAATTGGATTTGGTAAAATTGTAAATTGACCCAGGTGTGTAGGATAGTGCTAGAGTTGACTGTGATCGCTGGTCGTCACGGACTCAATGGGCCGAAGGGCCTGCTGCCACGCTGTATGTCTAAAGTCTAAAGACAGGTTTTCCTAGGTATGGCCCACGGTATATATCACATCCTTCCCCACGTCACACACGGTAGAGAACACATTCTCCTCTAAATAATTCCTCTCCTCTAGTGATTCAACATAAATAACATAATTGTTACTTGGAATTCAGGGAAGTAATAATGTATCACCGAGTGTTCTATGTTGCACCAGGCTCCCATCCCCACGGAACACTGCACTTCCCATTGCAGCACAGAGTGAGTGAATAACACATGATCATCCTTCCTGTACACCATGTGGACCACATCCCTGTGTAATACACAGCCTCTACACCATGTGGACCACATCCCTGTGTAATACACAGCCCCTACACCATGTGGACCACATCCCTGTGTAATACACAGCCCCTACACCATGTGGACCACATCCCTGTGTAATACACAGCCCCCCTACACCATGTGACCACATCCCTGTGTAATACACAGCCCCTACACCACGTGACCACATCCCTGTGTAATACACAGCCCCCCTACACCATGTGGACCACATCCCTGTGTAATACACAGCCTCTACACCCTGTGGACCACATCCCTGTGTAATACACAGCCCCCCTACACCCTGTGGACCACATCCCTGTGTAATACACAGCCCCTACACCATGTGGACCACATCCCTGTGTAATACACAGCCCCTACACCATGCGGACCACATCCTTGTGTAATACACAGCCTCTACACCATGTGGACCACATCCCTGTGTAATACACAGCCCCCCTACACCCTGTGGACCACATCCCTGTGTAATACACAGCCTCTACACCATGTGACCACATCCCTGTGTAATACACAGCCCCCCTACACCATGTGGACCACATCCCTGTGTAATACACAGCCTCTACACCATGTGACCACATCCCTGTGTAATACACAGCCCCCCTACACCCTGTGGACCACATCCCTGTGTAATACACAGCCTCTACACCATGTGACCACATCCCTGTGTAATACACAGCCCCCCTACACCATGTGGACCACATCCCTGTGTAATACACAGCCCCCCTACACCCTGTGGACCACATCCCTGTGTAATACACAGCCTCTACACCATGTGACCACATCCCTGTGTAATACACAGCCCCCCTACACCATGTGGACCACATCCCTGTGTAATACACAGCCCCCCTACACCCTGTGGACCACATCCCTGTGTAATACACAGCCTCTACACCATGTGACCACATCCCTGTGTAATACACAGCCCCCCTACACCATGTGACCACATCCCTGTGTAATACACAGCCCCCCTACACCATGTGGACCACATCCCTGTGTAATACACAGCCCCCCTACACCCTGTGGACCACATCCCTGTGTAATACACAGCCTCTACACCATGTGGACCACATCCCTGTGTAATACACAGCCCCCCTACACCATGTGGACCACATCCCTGTGTAATAGTAAGATTAAACGAGAACTTACCAGTTCGAAGGTTGATCTTTATTTTATGAGGAGTTGCGATGAGGGATTTCGTGAAGACCCCGCCAACACGCATGCGCGGCATCCTTCAAAGCAGCGGTGTGGAATCACAGACTCGACGAAAAGTAAGGATATTAAGATTAAACTGCGAACTAACCAGCTGAACATAATGATCGAGGGTTGGGAGCGGAGGGCACGAAATCCCTCATCGCAACTCCTCATAAAATAAAGATCAACCTTCGAACTGGTAAGTTCTCGTTTAATCTTACTATTTTACTTCGGAGTCACGTGAGTGACTTCGTGAAGACTTCAAAGCTCTGTGATTACACGCCCTGGACAACGCCCATGCTACCACACTGCCACAATCCTGATGGAGGAACTTTGTTAAAGCAATCCAGACTGGACAATCTGAAAATAATTAACATTTATTAAACACAAATCATAAACAAACCCCCTGACTGGGGACAAATGATATTAGGGAGCAGCCCTGAGTACTGCATCCGCATATGTTGCAGGTCCGGCCAATGGCTATGGTAGAACCGTTGAAAGGTTGACTCACTGGCCCATCCTGCCGTAGCGAGGACGTGATCCATGGGCACCTCCATGGCCCTCGCTGTTGATGTGGATGCAGCCCTGGTGGAATGAGATTTAAACAAGTTAGTGTCAATACCCGCTGCATCCAACACTTCCCTGAGCCACCTGGAGATCGTCTGCACTGTCACCCGGCGATGTGGTTTTTTGTGGCTTATAAGCAGTCCTTGTTCCGAATTCCTGATCGACCGGGTCAACTCAATGTAGCAACGGAGATGGGTGACTGTGCAGAGTGTGGCATCAGAGGGGTACGCCTGGAATTCCAACTGCAGCCCCAAAGATCCGGGTCGATGCTGCTTCAGCAGTTCTGCAACGTAAAACGTTATTTTCCCAGGGGTAGAGAGCATATTGTTAATGCGCAACTTTTGAAGCGCCTGTACCCGCTGAGCAGACGTGAGCGCCATCAACATGACCACCTTCAGGGTGAGCTGGTGAAGAGGTAACCCCGCCATGGGGGACCATGATCTTAACAGGGACAGGACCACTCCTGCATCCCAGACAACGTTATATCTGGGCCGTGGAGGGTTTGTGTTAAATACACCCCTCATAAACTTCGACACCAGATTGTTGGTCCCCACTCCTACCGGAAGGTACGAGGACAGCGCACTCCTGGCGCTATTGATGGTACTATAGCTGAGCCCTTCATCATAGTGGAGGCCCGCCAGGAATTCCAGGACGTCAGGTATTGTGGCAGAATCATAGGTAACACTCTTCCTTAAACAGAATAGTTCCCATTTCCTGATCTGGGTCAGGTACTGCCGCCTTGTAGATGCTCTGCATGATGCAGCGATTAAATCCATGGCCCTCGGTGAGATCCCCGTGTTCAGCAAAGGCCTTTTCAGAACCTGCAGACCAACAGGTTTAAATAGGCGTGGCACGGATGCGGCTCGCCAGTGACGGGATTAGTAACCAATTGTGGGTTGTTTCCTATTCGCACCCACGGGTGCTTCAGCATCTGAGAGACCACCGGGTACCATGGTTGTGTCGGCCAGTCGGGTATTACCAGAATGCCTGATGCAGAGTCTAATTTAATCTTCTGTAATACCCGACTGATGAGGCAGAATGGGGGAAAAGCGTAGCAACACCATTTCCCCCAGTGGAGCGAAAAAGCATCCAAAGCCACTGCCCCAGGATCTGGTTCCCACGATACATATGTTGGTATCTGATGGTTCAGTCTAGACGCAAATAGGTCAATATCTGGCATACCGAATTTTGTCACAATTTCAGCAAACACAAGGGGATTCAGCATCCACTCAATGTTATCATTAAAAACTCGTGACCTGGTGTCCGCCACCGTATTGAGTATCCCCGGAAGGTACGTTGCTGATATCCAAATACCCCTTTTGATGCACCAGAGCCAAATTGTATTTGCCAAATCATTACAAGATACTGACCTGATACCACCCATATGATTTATATAGGCTACCACCGTGGTGTTATCGATTTGAAGGCGGACATGTGCATGACGCAAATTACTGCAATATGCCCGCAGTCCATGAAAGACCCCCAGCATTTCCAAATAATTAATGCCTTGCACTTGGAGAAGCGTGAACTCATGAGCGTCCCATCTGCCACCACAGCTGGTTACAGTGTCAGTTGCCCCCCAGCCTTGTGCACTCGCATCAGTTTGCAACAGAACCGTGGGATTCGGGAGATGATGGGTTTGGAACTTACTCCAATATTATGAACCCACCATTCCAGCTCAGTTTGCTCCCCTATGCCTAAGCGCATAGGTCTGTCAAAATGTCCGGTATTCAATTTTAACGCCAGAATTTTACTTTTTTGTAAGTTTTGGTAATGCAACGGACCATAATTTACGGCCGGGAATGTGGCAACCAGCTTGCCAATTACCTTAGCAACCTGCCGAATGGTTGGCCTGTTGTTGTCAAGTAAACTGATGCATGCTTGTTGAACGTCCACCACTTTGTCAACTGGGACCGTGATTTTCATCTGGTTAGTGTCTATAGTGAACCCCAAATAGTCCATGACCTGCGAAGGGTTGAGCTTGGATTTGTCTGGATGGATTACAAACCCCATTCTTTGAAACAAAGATATAGCGGCCGAGACTGCCAACTGGGCGTGCTCTAGGGTTTTCCCTGCTATGAAAATGTCATCTAAATATGCCATTATAATATGGTTTTGTTTCCTGAGATGTGCCAATAAAGGTTTGACAATTTTAGTAAATAGTCTCGGCGCTGTTGTAATCCCATTAGGCAAAGCCATATATTGCCATAATTGACCTTCCCAGACAAACTTCAAGAACCTTCGATGTTGTTTAGCAATAGGGACTGTATAGTATGCATCCTTCAGGTCAATGCAAGCCATAAAGTACCCATGACTAACCAACTGCTTGGCCGTCTCAAACGTCTCCATCTTAAAATGGGTATATTGCACGAAAGCATTCAACTGGGTTAAGTCGATGATAATCCGACAGCCTCCATCCTTCTTAACCCCAGTAAAGATGTTGGAAACAAACTCCAATGGCTCGTGCGTCGTTTTTTGTATCACCCCTTTCTTTTCTAATCGTAGTATTTCAACATGAGCCCGCTCCTTCTCTGACTGAGAGAGTGCAAATCTGCGACTAGGCTCATGTTGCGAAGGGGGATCTCTGCCATTAATAAACTCTATCTCATAACCCTGAATGCTTTGTAAATTAAAAGGATCCGTAGTTAGGGTATCCCAAGCAGACCGGAAACCCCGAAGCCGTCCCCCCACCGGTGAGGTTACTAATGCTACGTTGTGGACGGACCCAAGCCCCCTTACCTCCAAGGTTAGCGCCGGGGTCTGGACTGTGGTGTCTTTGCTCCCCGTGTGGCGCGGCCCTGTTGCCGCATCTTCCAAGCTGGCTTGGGCTGGCCTTGGAATAAAAAAGGCCTCTGCTGTTGGGCCCCCGCCGAGGAATATGTTTGTGAATATGTTCTGGGGCCTTGGTCCACCGATGTGTGGGGCCTGAACGAGGACCGTGGCTGCTGCCTGGTGTAACCGGGAGTTTTGGATGAATAAGACTGTCTCATCATCCCCACAGTCTTGGCTTCCTCGTCTAGTTCCTTTACACGTTTAGGCAGGTCTTCCCCAAACAGCTGCCTTGGTGGTGGTGGTGCGGTGGAGGTGCTGCATAATCCCGCAAATTTGGGATTCAAATTTGGCCGGATGGAGCTCTTCCTAAAACAGTTTATCTCAAACTGTGTGGTGCACAGAAGCGCTAGCGCATCCTGCTGCTCCTCGGACACGTTCGTGGCATCCAGCGACCGAGCAAAAGCCGTGATACCTGCTGTCAGCAGCTTTAAGATTTTCTGGAGCTTGCCCTCCTTGACCCTTGTGTTGGCCGACATGTTCCCCCATATTGCTGCATTCACTTTCGGTACGTTGAGGGAGTTGCAGTTTGCTGGTGCCTTATACTTCCCCACTGTTTCCGAGAGCACGGTATCCTGGAGCTGGTGCGTAGTCAGGAAATCAATTGACGCCGCTATTTTGGGATGTAGTGGTCCCCCTGCCGCCGCAGGTGACCCAAATTTCGACACCGCCTCCAACATTTCCTGTGGGTTCTGGACCTCTTCTCCCTCCTCAGGCTCACCCATACTTCCTTGCTGGCTCTCAAGCGACGGGGTGATGGAAGGTGGCGGCTGCATGTAGCTCCCAGACCTCTGGGATTCCCGTTCCTGACGCTCCAGGTCCCGTTGATAGAGCACCTCCACCATATGCTCCAACCGGCCGATACGACCGTCACCGCTGTACGCGGGCCACTGGTCGTCTTCCCCAGCCTCTCCAGAGGAACCGGGGCTTCCAGCAGTTGTCAACACCCCCACGGAATGTACTGCCGGGAAGTCGCCAGCTCCCACTCCAGCGGGGCTGTGCGACTCCCACACGGACACACCGCTGGTCCGCCGTCGTTTGGACAGCAGCGGCCCCTCTGTCTGATGGGAGGGAAGAGGGCTAGAGTCAGTACTTGCACCAGAAACTGGACTCCCTGATGTCCGTGCGGGCTTACCACCACAGCGTTCCACATATAAACGGGACTGTGGCGGCGCATGGTCTGCTTTACCCGCCTCAGCAGGGGCGCTGGACCGTACTTTGCTGCCACCGGCCCGCACTACGGCAGCCTGTTCCGGTGGTGTGCCGGTACATCCTGCCCCCACAGGGATCCTCGGCACGCCAGCATTGCCACTGGTCTGCTTCCTTGCAGGTTTCCCCAGTGGCTTGTCCCTGCCTGCTGTACCGACAAGGCTGGACTTTAGCGAGGCTTCCCCCCTGTTCTGCCCGCGAGGGACCTTTAAAGGGGGGGATGCACTCGCGAACACGCTTGCTCCAAGAGCCCCACGTGCCTTACCTCCAGCCCTGGTCTTGGGCACTGGAGTTCTGGAGTCAGGGTCTCCCAGCCCCTGCTCCTGCGCGGACACCCTCTTCTTAGTCAGAGGGGTTGCGCCGGGCCTGGTCAGCTGCTCAGAGCTCCCCGACTGCCGCGACTTCTTCCTCGGTGGTGTCTCAGCTGCTCCCGATGTAGCGGGCAGCTCCGAGGACTTCACTCGCTGAACGCGACTCCCACTTCTTCCTCCTTCCATGGTTCTGAAAAACACACAGACCACACAAAACGGTAAACCAGCTCAAGGTTAACTTACCTGCAGCTGCTTACCTTTTTGAAGGAGCCGGTTGAGGGAAGCGCACTCCCCCCCCCAGCTGCCGTGAGCAAATGCGCGCGACGATATGCCGCGCATGCGTGTTGGCGGGGTCTTCACGAAGTCACTCACGTGACTCCGAAGTAAAATACACAGCCCCTACACCATGTGACCACATCCCTGTGTAATACACAGCCCCTACACCATGTGACCACATCCCTGTGTAATACACAGCCCCTACACCATGTGACCACATCCCTGTGTAATACACAGCCCCCCTACACCATGTGACCACATCCCTGTGTAATACACAGCCCCCCTACACCATGTGACCACATCCCTGTGTAATACACAGCCCCCCTACACCATGTGGACCACATCCCTGTGTAATACACAGCCCCCCTACACCATGTGACCACATCCCTGTGTAATACACAGCCCCCCTACACCATGTGACCACATCCCTGTGTAATACACAGCCCCTACACCATGTGGACCACATCCCTGTGTAATACACAGCCCCTACACCATGTGACCACATCCCTGTGTAATACACAGCCCCCCTACACCATGTGACCACATCCCTGTGTAATACACAGCCCCCCTACACCATGTGGACCACATCCCTGTGTAATACACAGCCCCCCTACACCATGTGGACCACATCCCTGTGTAATACACAGCCCCCCTACACCATGTGACCACATCCCTGTGTAATACACAGCCCCCCTACACCATGTGACCACATCCCTGTGTAATACACAGCCCCCCTACACCATGTGGACCACATCCCTGTGTAATACACAGCCCCCCTACACCATGTGGACCACATCCCTGTGTAATACACAGCCCCCCTACACCATGTGACCACATCCCTGTGTAATACACAGCCCCTACACCATGTGGACCACATCCCTGTGTAATACACAGCCCCCCTACACCATGTGACCACATCCCTGTGTAATACACAGCCCCCCTACACCATGTGACCACATCCCTGTGTAATACACAGCCACGCGCACCCCGCTGCCATTGTTCCTGTAACTGAGAAGGTGATCACATCACACACTCTAAAGCACCACTCCTTGTAAACACGGCGCAGTGTCACACACACAGTGACACACACACAGTGACACACACACACACACACAGTGCCACACACACACACAGTGACACACACACGCACACAGTGACACACACACAGTGACACACACACACACACACAGTGACACACACACACACAGTGACACACACACAGTGACACACGCACACACAGTGACACACACACAGTGACACACACACACACAGTGTCACACACACAGTGACACACACACACACAGTGACACACACACAGTGACACACACACACACACAGTGACACACGCACAGTGACACACGCACAGTGACACACGCACAGTGACACACGCACAGTGACACATGCACACACAGTGACACACACACACACAGTGTCACACACACAGTGACACACACGCACACAGTGACAGACACACAGTGACACACACACACACAGTGTCACACACACAGTGACACACACGCACACAGTGACACACACACAGTGACACACACGCACACAGTGACACACACACAGTGACACACACACACAGTGACACACACACACACACAGTGACACACACACAGTGACACACGCACACACAGTGACACACACACACACAGTGACACACACACAGTGACACACACACACACACACACACAGTGACACACACACACACAGTGACACACACACAGTAGTGAAGCACATCCCCACATTGTACACTTGCCGTGGGCATGAGACCCAGCTGCTGTATCACCAGGAAGGAGATTATTCCCACCTTTCACCCCCCCCCCCCGCCCCCACCCCCGCCCCCACCCCCGCCCCCACCCCCGCCCCCACCCCCGCCCCCACCCCCGCCCCCACCCCCGCCCCCACCCCCGCCCCCACCCCCGCCCCCACCCCCGCCCCCGACCCCCGACCCCCGCCCAACTTTACTTGGATTCCCAATAAATAAAACATTGTGATGCAAAGTGAAAGATTCACCGTGTGTAGCAGGAGCTAAATAAAACATCACCCCTGACATAGTGGCAGTCACAATACACATCAAGCCATGTAATACAGCATAAATAATACAGTTCCACTTGTAATACAAGATTAATAACTTTAAATCAAAACCAAGGAATACATCTTTCTTTCACATGAAAAAATAAATTCCAGACTAGATAATCCTCACGTGGAGAACAAGACCGCAGTGCATGCACACGGCTCACACCCGCAGCCTCGCTCACACCCGCAGCCTCACTCACACTGCTCACACCCGCAGCCTCACTCACACCCGCAGCCTCACTCACACTCACACTGCTCACACCCGCAGCCTCACTCACACCCGCAGCCTCACTCACACTCACACTCACACTGCTCACACCCGCAGCCTCACTCACACTCACACTGCTCACACCCACAGCCTCACTCACACTCACACTCACAGATCCATCGCCACACTGCTCACACCCGCAGCCTCACTCACACTCACATCGCCACACTGCTCACACCCGCAGCCTCACTCACACTCACATTCACCGACCCATCGCCACACGGCTCACACCCGCAGCCTCACTCACACTCACACTCACAGACCCATCGCCACACGGCTCACACCCGCAGCCTCACTCACACTTACACTCACACTCACAGACCCATTGCCACACTGCTCACACCCGCAGCCTCACTCACACTTACACTCACACTCACAGACCCATCGCCACACGGCTCACACCCGCAGCCTCACTCACACTCACACTCACAGACCCATCGCCACACTGCTCACACCCGCAGCCTCACTCACACTCACACTCACAGACCCATCACCACACTGCTCACACCCGCAGCCTCACTCACACTCACACTCACAGACCCATCGCCACACTGCTCACAACTGCAGCCTCACTCATACTCACACTCACAGAGAACATGGTGCATGTACACTGCTCACACCCGCAGCCTCACTCACACTCACAGAGAACATGGTGCATGCACACTGCTCACACCCGCAGCCTCACTCACACTCACACTCACAGAGAACATGGTACATGCACACTGCTCACACCCGCAGCCTCACTCACACTCACACTCACAGAGAACATGGTGCATGCACACTGCTCACACCCGCAGCCTCACTCACACTCACACTCACACTCACAGAGAACATGGTGCATGTACACTGCTCACACCCGCAGCCTCACTCACACTCACACTCACAGACCCATCGCCACACTGCTCACAACTGCAGCCTCACTCACACTCACAGACCCATCGCCACACTGCTCACAACTACAGCCTCACTCACACTCACAGACCCATCACCACACTGCTCACACCCGCAGCCACACTCACACTCACACTCACAGAGAACATGGTACATGCACACTGCTCACACCCGCAGCCTCACTCACACTCACACTCACAGAGAACATGGTGCATGCACACTGCTCACACCCGCAGCCTCACTCACACTCACACTCACAGAGAACATGGTGCATGTACACGGCTCACACCCGCAGCCTCACTCACACTCACACTCACAGACCCATCGCCACACTGCTCACAACTGCAGCCTCACTCACACTCACAGACCCATCGCCACACTGCTCACACCCGCAGCCACACTCACACTCACAGAGAACATGGTACATGCACACTGCTCACACCCGCAGCATCACTCACACTCAGACTCACAGAGAACATGGTGCATGTACACTGCTCACAACGGCAGCCTCACTCACAATCACACTCACAGAGAACATGGTGCATGCACACTGCTCACACCCGCAGCCTCACACACACTCACACTCACAGAGAACATGGTGCATGTACACAGCTCACACCCGCAGCCTCACTCACACTCACACTCACAGACCCATCGCCACACTGCTCACACCCGCAGCCTCACACACACTCACTCACACTCACAGACCCATCGCCACACTGCTCACACCCGCAGCCTCACACACACTCACACTCACAGACCCATCGCCACACTGCTCACACCCGCAGCCTCACTCACACTCACACAGAACATGGTGCATGTACACTGCTCACAACGGCAGCCTCACTCACACTCACAGAGAACATGGTGCATGTACACTGCTCACACCCACAGCCTCACTCACACTCACAGAGAGCATGGTGCATGTACACTGCTCACAACTGCAGCCTCACACACACTCACACTCACAGAGAGCATGGTGCATATACACTGCTCACAACTGCAGCCAGCATCATCAGACCCACACTCACACCCACACTCACACTCACTCACACACTCACCACCCTGGCCATGCTCTCATCTCGCTGCCTCCATGGGGGAGAAGGTACGGGAGCCTGAAAGCCGTGACCTCCAGGGTCAACAACAGCTTCTTCCCAACAACCATCAGGCTCTTGACCTCTGCACCACACTGACCCCAGCGACTGTGACCTTGTGTGGACTGTGTCGCTGGCTGCTCTACGGACACGATTATGATTATCTCTATTAGTTATTAGTTGATTGTATTTTTGATGATTATATCCTGTTATCGGTGTGTGACGGTGTGGCCAGGCGTGTACAGCTGCATGCAGCCTGCAAGGATTTCAATCTTCAGTTCTGGGTGTGTACATCAGGGCTAGACTCTGCAGTACATGACATATTCCATGTACAACACTGAATGAATAACACACAGCTCATACGCACAACCCCCCCCCCCCCCCCCACATAAAGCTACATCTCCTCTCTAGTGCTGTTAAGTGAAGAACTGAATAAATAAAACCTTCCCTTGTGAAGCAATGTATCTCATCACCTCTCATGCACGAGCAAATCAAACATGGTCCATTGTAACACAAACTGATTACAAGCTTACAGCCCACCCCAACCTTGTCAGACGGGGTAACTGATGACCTGCAGTGGACGGGAAGCCCCCCCCCCCCCCCCAATCCTGTGGGTGAGTAATGATGCTCTCCCTGTAATGGGGGTGGCCATCACCAGCCCAACACTAGCCCCACAGCTGGTGAAACTGGGAACGTTCTCCAGGTGATGGTGTCTTTACCTTGACCCATGGAATGACCACCAGCCCTGGTGTGGTCTATAGAGTACACTCAGGCCACCAACCAGCTGGCTGACCATCACCTCTGTCCAATGCCCCTTCCCCAGGGCAAGGGGTAGCAGTACCCCAGTACCGCAGAGTGTGTGTTGTTGTGGAGCGGGTGGCAGCTTGGGATCCACATTAACGCTGCCCTGGGCAGGTCAGTGTCCACAGGGACTGAAACACTCCTCACGGCACCATCATCACTGCTCCAGTCTGTGTTGCCCCACCATCCTCCCTGTCGCCTCTACAGACTCCCACAATTCCCAAACAGTCTTCCTGCTGTTTACAGGGGTAACAATCCGTTTACCCTTTGCATGAGAGCTTAGAGTAGGGACTGTGTGTCACTGATTCTGTGGCTGTAGTGGATGCCAGACACATCACAGTAAATGCTGTCAGTGGACGTGTTGGGGCTGAGGGAATGCCGGGGTCAGCCAGGCACCCCGACGAGGGTCCACACTCTCCTGCCCGCCCGCTTGCTCGCTCGCTCTCCCGCAGCTGACCCTGCTCCCACTGACTGGCCGCTACCCCACGACTGACCACTACCCCACGACTGGCCACTGTCCCACGACTGGCCGCTACCCCACGACTGACCACTACCCCACGACTGACCACTACCCCATGACTGGCCACTGTCCCACGACTGGCCGCTACCCCACGACTGACCACTACCCCACGACTGACCACTACCCCACGACTGACCACTACCCCACGACTGGCCACTGTCCCACGACTGGCCGCTACCCCACGACTGACCACTGTACCATGACTGACCGCTACCCCATGACTGACCACTACCCCACGACTGGCCACTACCCCACGACTGGCCACTACCCCACGACTGGCCACTACCCCACGACTGGCCACTACCCCACGACTGGCCACTACCCCACGACTGGCCACTACCCCACGACTGGCCACTACCCCACGACTGGCCACTACCCCACGACTGGCCACTACCCCACGACTGACCACTACCCCACGACTGGCCACTGTCCCACGACTGGCCACTGTCCCACGACTGGCCACTGTCCCACGACTGGCCACTACCCCACGACTGGCCACTACCCCACGACTGGCCACTACCCCACGACTGACCACTACCCCACGACTGACCACTGCCCCACGACTGGCCACTGCCCCACGACTGGCCACTGCCCCACGACTGGCCACTGTCCCACGACTGGCCACTGTCCCACGACTGGCCACTACCCCACGACTGGCCACTGTCCCACGACTGACCACTACCCCACGACTGGGCGCTGTCCCACGACTGACCACTACCCCACGACTGACCACTACCGCACGACTGACCACTACCGCACGACTGGCCACTACCCCACGACTGGCCACTACCCCACGACTGGCCACTACCCCACGACTGGCCACTACCCCACGACTGGCCACTACCCCACGACTGGCCACTACCCCACGACTGGCCACTACCCCACGACTGGCCACTACCCCACGACTGGCCACTGTCCCACGACTGGCCACTACCCCACGACTGGCCACTACCCCACGACTGGCCACTACCCCACGACTGGCCGCTACCCCACGACTGGCCACTACCCCACGACTGGCCACTACCCCACGACTGGCCACTACCCCACGACTGACCGCTACCCCACGACTGACCGCTACCCCACGACTGGCCGCTACCCCACGACTGGCCACTGTCCCACGACTGGCCGCTACCCTACCACTGACCACTACCCCACGACTGACCGCTACCCCACGACTGGCCGCTACCCCACGACTGACCACTACCCCACAACTGGCCACTGTCCCACGACTGGCCACTGTCCCACGACTGACCACTACCCCACGACTGACCACTACCCCACGACTGGCCGCTACCCCACCACTGGCCGCTACCCCACGACTGACCACTACCCCACCACTGACCGCCCTCCCTCTAACTGACCACATTCCATCACACATTCAATAAACGTATTTTACAAACTTGCACGTCTTTGTATGGGAGTGTGGGAGGAAACCGGAGCTCAGGGAGCAAACCCACGCAGGTCATGGGGAGAACGTGCAAACTCCGTAGAGACAGCACCGGTAGTCAGGGTCTCTGATGCTGCGAGGCAGTAACTCGATCACTGCGTCACCGTCCCACCAAACTCTAAACCTTACACTGAAACGCTCGGTCCTGGGCCACATTCTGTCAATGCCCTCTTCACGAGGGTGTTGCCTGGACTAGATGGTGTGAGCTACAGGGAGAGGTTGGGCAGGCTGGGTCTGGGTCTGGGGCTGGGTCTGGGGCTGGGGCTGGGGCTGGGTCTGGGGCTGGGGCTGGGGCTGGGGCTGGGGCTGGGGCTGGGGCTGGGGCTGGGGCTGGGGCTGGGGCTGGGTCTGGGGCTGGGGCTGGGGCTGGGGCTGGGGCTGGGGCTGGGTCTGGGGCTGGGGCTGGGGCTGGGGCTGGGGCTGGGGCTGGGGCTGGGGCTGTGTCGCAGGAGGATGAAGGGTGATCTTATAAAGGTGTTTAAAATCATGAGAGGAGTAGATCGGGTAGATACTCAGAGTCTCTTGCCCAGTGTAGGGGGGTCGAGGACCAGAGGACATAGTTTTAAGTGAAGGGGGAAAGATTTATTAGGAATCTAATGGGTAATTCTTTCACATAGAGGGGGGTGGGTGTATGGAACGAGCTGCCAGAGGAGGTAGTTGAGGCTGGGACTATCCCAACGTTTAAGGAACAGTTAGGTATGGATCGGACAAGTTTAGAGGGATGTGGGCCAAACGCAGGCAGGTGGGACTAGTGGAGATGGGACATGTTGGCCAGTGTGGACAAGTTGGGCCAAAGTGCCTCATAAGTGATAAGAGTAGAATTAGGCCATTCGGCCCATCAAGTCTACTCCACTATTCAATTGTGGCTGATCTATCTCTCCCTCCTAACCCCATCCTCCTGCCTTCTCCCCATAACCCCTGACACCCGTACTGATCAAGAATCTGTCTATCTCTGCCTTAATAATGCCACTGACTTGGCCTCCACAGCTGTCTGTGGCAAAGAATTCCACACATTCACCACCCTCTGATTAAAGAAATGTCTCCTCATCTCTTTCCTAAAAGAACGTCCTTTAATTCTGAGGCTGTGGCCTCTAGTCCTAGACTCTCCCACTAGTGGAAACATCCTCTCCACATCCACTCTATCCAGGCCTTTCACTATTCTGTACGTTTCAACGAGGTTCCCCCTCATTCTTCTAAACTCCAGCGAGTACAGGCCCAGTGGCGACAAACGCTCATCATAGGTTAACCCACTCATTGCTGGGATCATTCTTGTAAACCTCGTCTGGACCCTCTCCAGAGCCAGCACATCCTTCCCCAGATACAATATTCCACATGTGGCCTGCCCAGCAGCTTATAGAGCCTCAGTATGACATCCCTGTTGTGTACACAAGCCGTCCAGAAATAAATGCTGACATTGCGTTTGCTTTCGTTACTACTGATTCCACTTGCAGACGGACTGTTTGGGAATCCTGCACCAGCTCCCAAGTCCCTTTGCACCTCTGATTTCAGGATTCTCTCCCCATTTAGAGCATAGTCCACGCCTTTATTCCTACTGCCAAAGTGCACGACTCCACACTTTGCTACACTATATTCCCTCTGCCTCTTCTCTCCCGACCCGTCCAAGTCCTTCAGCAGTCCCTGCTTTCTCTGCACTACCTGCCCCTTCATCCACAAACTTGGCCACAAAGTCTTCAATCCCCTCGTCCAAATTATTAATATACAACGTGAAGAGTAGGGGCCCAGCACCGAGCCCTGCGGAACTACGCTAGTCACTGGCAGCCAGCTATAAATAACCCCTTTATGGCCACTCTTTGCCCTCTGCCATCCAGCCAACCTGCTATCCATGCTAGTATCTGCCGTTTGATACCGTGGGCTCTCATCTTCCTCAGCAGCCTGACGTGTGGCACTGTACCACAGGCTTTCTGAAGATCTAGGTAGACAACATCTACTGACTCTCCTTTGTCTGTCCTGCTCTTTACTTCTTCAGTGACCTGCACACTGTATCACTCTATGACTCAATGCCTCGATGATACACCCTTCCCGTCGCGCAGTGGCCACAACTGATGAGGGCCAAACACTTGTAGGTGGGAGTAGTATAGATGGGACTTCATGACCCACCTGATCCATCACACAGTCCTCGTTCCTGCACCATAAACACCTTCTGCTCACTTACTCACTCATCACACCTCCTACATTGCCCTCACTACACTGTTCAGCTTTACACGTGGTTCTACTGCTGTCAGGTAGACCACTAACCATACTGCAGACTCCCACATTAAACAATGCCTTTAATTAACAACCAATTGGCCACCTTGCTTGGATCCCATGAGCTCTAACCTTCTGGAGCAGCCACCACAGTGACCTGTGACTGGCCCGACCAACATCCATGCAGACAATGTCCATGTAGACACCGTCCATGTAGACACCGTCCATGTAGACACCGTCCATGTAGACAATGTCCATGTAGACACCGTCCATGTAGACACCGTCCATGTAGACACCGTCCATGTAGACACCGTCCATGTAGACAATGTCCATGTAGACACCGTTCATGTAGACACCATCCATGTAGACAATGTCCATGTAGACACCGTCCATGTAGACACCGTCCATGTAGACACCGTCCATGTAGACACCGTCCATGTAGACAATGTCCATGTAGACACCGTCCATGTAGACACCGTCCATGTAGACAATGTCCATGTAGACACCATCCATGTAGACACCGTCCATGTAGACAATGTCCATGTAGACACCGTCCATGTAGACACCATCCATGTAGACACCGTCCATGTAGACAATGTCCATGTAGACACCGTCCATGTAGACAATGTCCATGTAGACAATGTCCATGTAGACACCGTCCATGTAGACACCGTCCATGTAGACACCGTTCATGTAGACACCGTCCATGTAGACAATGTCCATGTAGACACCGTCCATGTAGACACCGTCCATGTAGACAATGTCCATGTAGACAATGTCCATGTAGACAATGTCCATGTAGACAATGTCCATGTAGACACCGTCCATGTAGACACCGTCCATGTAGACACCGTCCATGTAGACACCGTCCATGTAGACACCGTTCATGTAGACACCGTCCATGTAGACACCGTCCATGTAGACACCGTCCATGTAGACACCGTCCATGTAGACACCGTCCATGTAGACAATGTCCATGTAGACACCGTCCATGTAGACAATGTCCATGTAGACAATGTCCATGTAGACAATGTCCATGTAGACAATGTCCATGTAGACACCGTCCATGTAGACAATGTCCATGTAGACACCGTCCATGTAGACACCGTCCATGTAGACACCGTCCATGTAGACACCGTCCATGTAGACACCGTCCATGTAGACAATGTCCATGTAGACACCGTCCATGTAGACACCGTCCATGTAGACACCGTCCATGTAGACACCGTCCATGTAGACAATGTCCATGTAGACACCGTCCATGTAGACAATGTCCACGTAGACACCGTCCACGTAGACACCGTCCACGTAGACAATGTCCATGTAGACACCGTCCATGTAGACAATGTCCATGTAGACACCGTCCATGTAGACAATGTCCATGTAGACAATGTCCATGTAGACACCGTCCATGTAGACACCGTCCATGTAGACAATGTCCATGTAGACACCGTCCATGTAGACAATGTCCATGTAGACACCGTCCATGTAGACACCGTCCATGTAGACACCGTCCATGTAGACAATGTCCATGTAGACACCGTGCATGTAGACACCGTCCATGTAGACACCGTCCATGTAGACACCGTCCATGTAGACAATGTCCATGTAGACAATGTCCATGTAGACAATGTCCATGTAGACACCGTCCATGTAGACAACGTCCATGTAGACAATGTCCATGTAGACAATGTCCATGTAGACACCGTCCATGTAGACACCGTCCATGTAGACACCGTCCATGTAGACACCGTCCATGTAGACACCGTCCATGTAGACAATGTCCATGTAGACACCGTCCATGTAGACACCGTCCATGTAGACACCGTCCATGTAGACACCGTCCATGTAGACAATGTCCATGTAGACAATGTCCATGTAGACACCGTCCATGTAGACACCGTCCATGTAGACACCGTCCATGTAGACACCGTCCATGTAGACAATGTCCATGTAGACAATGTCCATGTAGACACCGTCCATGTAGACAATGTCCATGTAGACACCGTCCATGTAGACACCGTCCATGTAGACACCGTCCATGTAGACACCGTCCATGTAGACAATGTCCATGTAGACACCGTCCATGTAGACACCGTCCATGTAGACACCGTCCATGTAGACACCGTCCATGTAGACACCGTCCATGTAGACACCGTCCATGTAGACAATGTCCATGTAGACAATGTCCATGTAGACACCGTCCATGTAGACACCGTCCATGTAGACACCGTCCATGTAGACAATGTCCATGTAGACAATGTCCATGTAGACACCGTCCATGTAGACACCGTCCATGTAGACACCGTCCATGTAGACAATGTCCATGTAGACAATGTCCATGTAGACACCGTCCATGTAGACACCGTCCATGTAGACAATGTCCATGTAGACAATGTCCATGTAGACACCGTCCATGTAGACACCGTCCATGTAGACAATGTCCATGTAGACAATGTCCATGTAGACACCGTCCATGTAGACACCGTCCATGTAGACAATGTCCATGTAGACACCGTCCATGTAGACAATGTCCATGTAGACAATGTCCATGTAGACACCGTCCATGTAGACAATGTCCATGTAGACACCGTCCATGTAGACAATGTCCATGTAGACACCGTCCATGTAGACACCGTCCATGTAGACAATGTCCATGTAGACACCGTCCATGTAGACACCGTCCATGTAGACAATGTCCATGTAGACACCGTCCATGTAGACAATGTCCATGTAGACAATGTCCATGTAGACAATGTCCATGTAGACACCGTCCATGTAGACAATGTCCATGTAGACACCGTCCATGTAGACAATGTCCATGTAGACAATGTCCATGTAGACACCGTCCATGTAGACACCGTCCATGTAGACACCGTCCATGTAGACACCGTCCATGTAGACACCGTCCATGTAGACACCGTCCATGTAGACACCGTCCATGTAGACACCGTCCATGTAGACAATGTCCATGTAGACACCGTCCATGTAGACACCGTCCATGTAGACACCGTCCATGTAGACACCGTCCATGTAGACAATGTCCATGTAGACAATGTCCATGTAGACACCGTCCATGTAGACACCGTCCATGTAGACACCGTCCATGTAGACACCGTCCATGTAGACACCGTCCATGTAGACAATGTCCATGTAGACACCGTCCATGTAGACACCGTCCATGTAGACAATGTCCATGTAGACATCGTCCATGTAGACAATGTCCATGTAGACAATGTCCATGTAGACAATGTCCATGTAGACAATGTCCATGTAGACACCGTCCATGTAGACACCGTCCATGTAGACAATGTCCATGTAGACACCGTCCATGTAGACAATGTCCATGTAGACAATGTCCATGTAGACACCGTCCATGTAGACAATGTCCATGTAGACAATGTCCATGTAGACAATGTCCATGTAGACACCGTCCATGTAGACACCGTCCATGTAGACACCGTCCATGTAGACACCGTCCATGTAGACAATGTCCATGTAGACAATGTCCATGTAGACAATGTCCATGTAGACAATGTCCATGTAGACACCGTCCATGTAGACACCGTCCATGTAGACAATGTCCACGTAGACACCGTCCATGTAGACACCGTCCATGTAGACAATGTCCATGTAGACAATGTCCACGTAGACACCGTCCATGTAGACACCGTCCATGTAGACAATGTCCATGTAGACACCGTCCATGTAGACAATGTCCATGTAGACACCGTCCATGTAGACACCGTCCATGTAGACAATGTCCATGTAGACACCGTCCACGTAGACACCGTCCATGTAGACACCGTCCATGTAGACACCGTCCATGTAGACACCGTCCATGTAGACAATGTCCATGTAGACACCGTCCATGTAGACAATGTCCATGTAGACACCGTCCATGTAGACAATGTCCATGTAGACACCGTCCATGTAGACAATGTCCATGTAGACACCGTTCATGTAGACACCGTCCATGTAGACAATGTCCATGTAGACACCGTCCATGTAGACACCGTCCATGTAGACAATGTCCATGTAGACAATGTCCATGTAGACACCGTCCATGTAGACACCGTCCATGTAGACAATGTCCATTAAGACAATGTCCATGTAGACAATGTCCATGTAGACAATGTCCATGTAGACACCGTCCATGTAGACACCGTCCATGTAGACACCGTCCATGTAGACACCGTCCATGTAGACAATGTCCATGTAGACAATGTCCATGTAGACAATGTCCATGTAGACACCGTCCATGTAGACAATGTCCATGTAGACAATGTCCATGTAGACAATGTCCATGTAGACACCGTCCATGTAGACAATGTCCATGTAGACACCGTCCATGTAGACACCGTCCATGTAGACAATGTCCATGTAGACAATGTCCATGTAGACACCGTCCATGTAGACAATGTCCACGTAGACACCGTCCATGTAGACAATGTCCATGTAGACAATGTCCATGTAGACAATGTCCATGTAGACACCGTCCATGTAGACAATGTCCATGTAGACAATGTCCATGTAGACAATGTCCATGTAGACACCGTCCATGTAGACACCGTCCATGTAGACAATGTCCATGTAGACAATGTCCATGTAGACAATGTCCATGTAGACAATGTCCATGTAGACACCGTCCATGTAGACAATGTCCATGTAGACAATGTCCATGTAGACACCGTCAATGTAGACAATGTCCATGTAGACAATGTCCATGTAGACACCGTCCATGTAGACACCGTCCATGTAGACAATGTCCATGTAGACACCGTCCATGTAGACAATGTCCATGTAGACAATGTCCATGTAGACAATGTCCATGTAGACACCGTCCATGTAGACAATGTCCATGTAGACACCGTCCATGTAGACAATGGCCATGTAGACACCGTCCATGTAGACAATGTCCATGTAGACACCGTCCATGTAGACAATGGCCATGTAGACACCGTCCATGTAGACAATGGCCATGTAGACACCGTCCATGTAGACACCGTCCATGTAGACACCGTCCATGTAGACAATGTCCATGTAGACAATGTCCATGTAGACACCGTCCATGTAGACAATGTCCATGTAGACAATGTCCATGTAGACAATGTCCATGTAGACACCGTCCATGTAGACAATGTCCATGTAGACAATGTCCATGTAGACAATGTCCATGTAGACACCGTCCATGTAGACACCGTCCATGTAGACACCGTCCATGTAGACAGCGTCCATGTAGACACCGTCCATGTAGACACCGTCCATGTAGACACCGTCCATGTAGACACCGTCCATGTAGACACCGTCCATGTAGACAATGTCCATGTAGACACCGTCCATGTAGACACCGTCCATGTAGACAGCGTCCATGTAGACAGCGTCCATGTAGACACCGTCCATGTAGACACCGTCCATGTAGACAATGTCCATGTAGACAATGTCCATGTAGACACCGTCCATGTAGACACCGTCCATGTAGACACCGTCCATGTAGACACCGTCCATGTAGACACCGTCCATGTAGACACCGTCCATGTAGACAATGTCCATGTAGACACCGTCCATGTAGACACCGTCCATGTAGACAGCGTCCATGTAGACAGCGTCCATGTAGACAGCGTCCATGTAGACACCGTCCATGTAGACAATGTCCATGTAGACACCGTCCATGTAGACACCGTCCATGTAGACACCGTCCATGTAGACACCGTCCATGTAGACACCGTCCATGTAGACACCGTCCATGTAGACACCGTCCATGTAGACAGCGTCCATGTAGACAATGTCCATGTAGACACCGTCCATGTAGACACCGTCCATGTAGACAATGTCCATGTAGACACCGTCCATGTAGACACCGTCCATGTAGACAATGTCCATGTAGACAATGTCCATGTAGACAATGGCCATGTAGACACCGTCCATGTAGACAATGTCCATGTAGACAATGTCCATGTAGAGAATGTCCATGTAGACAATGTCCATGTAGACACCGTCCATGTAGACAATGTCCATGTAGACACCGTCCATGTAGACAATGTCCATGTAGACACCGTCCATGTAGACAATGTCCATGTAGACAATGTCCATGTAGACAATGTCCATGTAGACAATGTCCATGTAGACACCGTCCATGTAGACACCGTCCATGTAGACAGCGTCCATGTAGACAGCGTCCACTGTACCGCTCCATCACAGAATGTTCCCCCAGAGAGAGGGTTCAGGCTGACTAGCTTTAACCAACCATTGTTTTTTTAAGTGGAAATAAATCTTGTCCCTCAGAAATTTTCCAAATAGTTTCCACATCAGCAACGCAGCCTCCTGCACACCCTCCTGCCCACATTGAGAAGGTGATGAGAGCCATTATGGTGATGCCCACACCGTAATAACCCGCTGACTGACCCGCTACCCAAGCCCTGGTACACTGTGACAAATACAATGGTTAAAGTGGCGTTGGTTTTGAACAAGGGGATGAGTTGTGGAAGGGCCTCAACCCCAGATGTTTCTCATCCTTTACCTCCTTTCACCTGTACAACCCTGGATTCCTTAAAGATCATAACATAATCAGAGATAGGAACAGAATTAGGCCATTCAGCCCATCAAATCTACTCTACCATGGCTGATCTATCTTTGCCTCCTAACCCCGTTCTCCTGGCTTCTCCCTGTAACCCCGGACATTCGCACTATCTAAAGAGTAAAAATGATCATGAATTTAAGGCATCCATGTTTGTAGATCGACGTATTGTTAAAAAGCAATTTGACACAACAAGATCCCAGAAACATTGTACCAGAGTTATCTCATTTAGCAATGTTGGCTGAGATATAAATATGGTTTCCTGCTCGTTCAGTAATACCGTGGGACTGACAGGTATATTTGGGAATTACCCCAACATTAATTAAAGCAATGTACCATAGAGACCTGGAGTTGTACACAATCAGACCCTCCATGACAACTTGTCTACGCCAACCTATATATCTATCTACACTCACCCCACTGGCATGTTTGGCCTGTATCCCACTGCACAAGCACCTGTCCAAATGCCTTTCAAACACTGTCATTGTATCTCCCTCTACCACCTCCTCTGGCAGCTCGCTCCAGATATCCACTCTCCATGCGAGAACCTTACCCCTCAGATCGCCTTTAGGAATTTCAGATGAGAAGGAATTTTTTCACACAGAGAGTGGTGGGTCTCTGGAACTCTCTGCCACAGAGGGTAGTTGAGGCCAGTTCATTGGCTATATTTAAGAGGGAGTTAGATGTGGCCCTTGTGGCTAAGGGGATCAGAGGGTATGGAGAGAAGTCAGGTACAGGATACTGAGTTGGATGATCAGCCATGATCATATTGAATGGCGGTGCAGGCTCGAAGGGCCGAATGGCCTACTCCTGCACCTAATTTCTATATCTATGTTTATATTCCATCCTTCTCACCTTAAAACTGCAACCTCTGGTCTTAACCTGCAGCAACCAAAGAAAAACATTCTGACCATCCTAACTATGCCCCTCATTAGTTTAGAAATAGAAACATAGAAAATAGGTGCAGGAGTAGGCCATTCGGCCCTTTGAGTCATGGCTGATCATCCATAATCAGTACCCCATTCCTGCTTTCTCTCCATATCCCTTGATTCCGTTAGCTCCAAGAGCTAAATCTAACTCTCTCTTGACAACATCCAGTGAATTGGCCTCCACTGCCGTCTGTGGCAAAGAATTCCACAGATTCACAACTCTCTGGATGAAGAAGTTTTTCCTCATCTCAGTCCTAAATGGCCGACCCCTTATTCTTAAACTGTGACCTCTGGTTCTGGACTCCCCCGACATCGGGAACATGTTTCCTGCATCTAGCCTGTCCCAATCCCTTAATAAGTTTATATGTTTCTATAAGATCCCCTCTCATTCTTCTAAATTCCAGTGTATACAAGCTCAGTCGACCCATTCTTTAATCAAATGTCAGTCCCGCCATCCCAGGAATTAACCTGGTGAACCTACGCTGCACTCCCTCAATAGCAAGAATGTCCTTCCTCAAATTAGGAGACAATACTCCAGGTGCGGTCTCACCAGGGCCCTGTTCAACTTCAGCAGGACCTCCTTGCTCCGAAACTCCAATCTTCTCGTTATGAAGGCCAACATGCCATTAGCTTTCTTCACTGCCTGCTGTATCTGCATGTTTACTTTCAGTGACTGATGTACAAGGACAGTCATGTCTCGTTGCATCTCCCCTTTTCCTAATCTGAAATCATTCAGATAATAATCTGCCTTCTTGTTCTTGCCACCAAAGTGGATAACCTCACATTTATCCACATTATACCTCATCTGCCATGCATTTGCCCACTTATCCAACCTATCCAAGTCACCCTGCAGCCTCATAGCATCCTCATGATCCCACACTGCCCCCCAGCTTTGTTTCATCTGCAAACTTGGAGATTTCACCCCTCAACCTACTACATTCCAGTCAGAATAAACTCAAGCCAATGGCCAGGACAGAGTGGATGTGGAGAGGATGTTTCCACTAGTGGGAGAGTCTAGGACCAGAAGATGTAGCCTCAAAATAAAAGGACATACCTTTACAAAGATGAGGAGGAATTTATTTAGTCAAAGTTGTGGTGAATCTGTGGAATTCATTGGGACAGACAGCTGTGGAGGCCACAAGTCATTGTATTATTAAGGTGTAGTTTGACAGATACCTGATTAGTGAGGGGGTCATGGGGAGAAGGCAGGAGATTGGAGTTGGCAGATGAAGATAGATCAGTCATGATTGAATGGCAGAGTAGATATGATGGGCCGAATGGCCTAATTCTGCTCCTATGACGTATGAACTGCAATATGACGTCTCAATGATATTGAAGCATTGACTATGAAGGCAAGCATACCACAACACTCCAAGGGCCTCAGCCATTCACTGTAATGTGTGGTTAATATTTGACATCCCAAAATAGACAACCTCACACTTGTCTGGATTAAATTCCATCTGGCACAGCCTTCTTCACTTCACCTACCAGGGCTCGAAATTAGCGGTTGCCCGGGTGCCACTGACCACCTAAAGTGTCGCCGGGCAACCTAAACGGCGAGTCATTTTGCCCGGCTTGGCACGCTGACCTTCCTTCCCAACTCCTCCGCCCCTTGCTCTCTCTCTCTCTCTCTCTCTCTCTCTCTTGTATGCCCCCCTTATCCTGAGACCCCTCCTCTCCATCCCGCACTGATCCCCATTCCTGCCTCCATTCAGTCCTCACTGACATCCCGTGTGCTCCCCTCCTCATCTACCCCGTGCCCCCCATCTATTCACCCTGCACTGATCTCCCTATCCACCTCGCACTGATTCTCCTGCCACTCCCCATCAATCCTACACTGGTCCCCCAATTCATCCTGTACTGACCCCCCTTCCCATCTATCCTGCACTGCTCTTCCCCTTCATCCTGCTCTGCACCCCCCATCCATCCTGCACAGATCCCCCCCATGCAACCCCACTGTCATCCCCCGCACTCTCCCCGCACAAATTTACCTACTCCAACCAACACGCATACTATTCCCCTGCCTCAATCCATCCATTCCGCACCAATTGCCTTCTCAACTCTCCTCCCCCCCCCCACCGCCATCTATCCACCCCGCACTGATTCACACACACCCCCCCCTCCCGACCCTATTGTGTTGGAAATGTCTTCAGAGGAAACATTGACTATGTTTGATAACGGAATGCAATCAAATGTGTTTTAATTCCCAATGTTATTATTTGTTTTAATCCATAAAGGTGGATTAATTAAATTGTGAACACGTGAAACATTAAAACCGCAGTGTTCGATTGTCACTGCTGCCGTTGACACGTTATTACAGAATTCATTTTAACGGCAAATCAATGCTCTTAATATGGAGTATCAGTACTGTTATTTTGATGAGCAACATTCACAACTGTACGGTTTTACTCCTACGGTCGGTCATATACATCACAAATTTGGTCACGAGATATTTCAGTTAAATTTTAATATTAATTCTGAAGTGGGAATGATGGGAAAAGTGTTTATCAATTATTTTTAAATTTGGTGCGTACAAACTGGGTATCTTCATTGTTCTTCACAACACATACATCTAATCTGAATGTCCGATAATGTGGCGTTTTGACACCTTTAAACATATTACCAAAAGAATATTTCCTGCATTTATGTCCTTTGGCCATCTCTTGTCAGTTAGTGTAATGTTTAACCTGTCAGATGGGTATAGTCGGTTTTAACAGCTATTATCATAAAATGCCTTTAGAAAATTCCTTGCAACCTGTATATTTTGTTGTGGATAAATTATGTGGGAAGCGAGAGTGTTTCTGTACCAATAGCAATAACGACCCATGCTATGGCCATGTCATGGTAATTTTCGGTCCTTCACAGAAAACATGCTTGCCTCAATCTGTAGTGTGTATGGTTAAGCATTTATGTTATCATGGTCCAGGATTTATTGACACAAGTTGATCATACACTGAATAATCCAACCACATTTTTGTTTGGAAGTGGAAAGAAATAATAGAAATTGCATTAATTGCAACGTGTAAAAAGAGTAGAGATAGTGTATTATAATTTTGCTGCATGTCACTGTGGTATATATCATGTCTTGATTGGTGAATATGTTTAGTTTGTGACATTATTTGAAGCAGAAATAATATGTGAATGCTTCATTGAGCATAATCACGACTGGTAACTACGCACTTCGTCCGAGCACATTATCGCACGTGTCATGCAAGCCGTCTTAAATGACCACCTAAGCTGTCATTTGGCAACCTAAAAAGCTGCCAAGGTTGCCCGGCTGGCAACAAGGAAAAAAAGGTATGTGAGAGCCCTGCCTACTGATGTTCACCTTCATTCTCATCAGTATCATTTATATATGTGGCTAATAGCATGGGCCAGCACTGATCCCTGCAGTTCATCCCAGTTCATCACTGGTGGCAGCGTTCCAGTTGGAGAAACCACCACCAACACTCCTCACCAAGCCAATGTTAACCGTATAACCATATAACAATGACAGCACGGAAACAAGCCATCTCGGCCCTTCTAGTCCGTACCGAACACTTACTCTCACCTAGTCCCATCTACCTGCACTCAGACCATACCCCTCCATTCCTTTCCCGTCCATATACCTATCCAATTTATTTTTAAACGATAAAATCGATCCTGCCTCCACCACCTCCACTGGAAGCTCATTCCACACAGCCACCATTCTCTGAGTAAAGAAGTTCCCCCTCATGTTACCCCTAAACTTCTGTCCCTTAATTCTCAAATCATGTCCTCTTGTTTGAATCTTCCCTACCCTCAATGGGAAAAGCTTATCCACGTCAACTCTGTCTATCCCTTTCATCATTTTAAAGACCTCAATCAAGTCCCCCCCTTAACCTTCTGCGCTCCAAAGAATAAAGACCTAACGTGTTCAACCTTTCTCTGTAACTTAGTTGCTGGAACCCAGGCAACATTCTAATAAATCTCCTCTGTACTCTCTCTATTTTGTTGACATCTTTCCTATATTTGGCAACCAGAATTGTACACCATACTCCAGAATTGGCCTCACAAATGCTTTGTACAATTTTAACATTACCCCCCAACTTCTATACTCTATGCTCTGATTTATAAAGGCCAGCACACCAAAAGCTTTCTTTACCACCCTATCAACATGCGATTCCACCTTCAGGGAACTATGCACAGTTATTCTACTGCATTCCTCAATTCCCTACCATTTACCATGTACGTCCTATTTTGATTTGTCCTGCCAAGATGTAGCACCTCACACTTATCAGCATTAAACTCCATCTGCCATCATGATTTCAGCCCCCTCTTCCAAATGGCCCAAATCTCTCTGTAGACTTTGAAAATCTACTTCATTATCCACAACACCACCTATCTTAGTATCATCTGCATACTTACTAATCCAATTTACCACACCATCATCCAGATCATTGATGAATATGTCAAACAGCAGTGGACCCAACACAGATCCCTGAGGCACCCCACTAGTCACCGGCCTCCAACCTGACAAAC
This sequence comes from Raja brachyura, assembly GCA_963514005.1. The sequence goes on from OY740793.1 coordinate 1,396,878, forward strand.
ATGTATCCACCATTACTCTCTGGTATCTCCCATTCAGCCACCGTTGAATCCATCTTGCTACTCCACTTATTAATACCCAACAATTGAACCTTCTGAACCAACTGTTGGATGTAGTTTTCCTCCACCTTGTATCCCATGCAGCCTCCCCTCTGGACCAGCCGACCATGCAGAACTTTGTCAAACGCTCTACTAATGTCCATATACACCACTTCCACCACATTCTCCAAAGGCTCAGGCAGATTTGTCAGACAATATCTCGGCACAAAACCATGTTTACTCCTCCTTATCAGTCTCCACTTTCCAAGCGAACATAAATCCTGCCCCTTACAAATTCCCCAGTACTTTCCCTGCTATTCTGTAGGGTCTCTGCCTCTGCTGTGGGTACATTGACCATTTTCATCCTTGAGTGGTATTCCCTTATTCCAGTCAAGGCTTCATCTCCCCCACACCTCATGACCCGAACCTGGGGAACATTGAATTTACATTGGCATTTGGTCCACAAAAATAAAATCCTTCAACTCACCATGTTAACTTCCGAGATCATGTCAATGCTGGCAATGTGTATACTCATCCCCACAGTAACCGGAGACCCTGGTGATGAGGAATGAAGAGAGTTAATCATGTTCTGCTTAACCAATCACAACCCTGAACAGCTGAGCAGTCTCTCGAAATAACCTGTCGCTAAAGCTGGCCATCTCTCTCACACAGTGCATGAGAAGGGTCCAGGCCCCCGACACCGGGGTCTCTCATGGGGTCTGTCCCCTCTACACCGAGCTCTCCTTCATGGGTCCTTGCCCCTCTACACTGAGCTCCATCATGGGTCCCTGCCCCTCTACACAGAGCTCCATCATGGGTCCCGGCCCCTCTACACTGAGCTCCATCATGGGTCTGTCCCCTTTACACTGAGCTCCATCACATGGGTTCCGGCCCCTCTACACTGAGCTCCATCACATGGGTCTGTCCCCTCTACACTGAGCTCCATCACATGGGTTCCGGCCCCTCTACACTGAGCTCCATCACATGGGCCTGTCCCCTCTACACTGAGCTCCATCACATGGGTCCCAGCCCCTCTACACTGAGCTCCATCATGGGTCTGTCCCCTTTACACTGAGCTCCATCATGGGTCTGTCCCCTCTACACTGAGCTCCATCACATGGGTCTGTCCCCTCTACACTGAGCTCCATCACATGGGTCCCGGCCCCTCTACACTGAGCTCCATCATGGGTCTGTCCCCTCTACACTGAGCTCCATCACATGGGTCCCGGCCCCTCTACACTGAGCTCCATCATGGGTCTGTCCCCTCTACACTGAGCTCCATCACATGGGTCTGTCCCCTCCACACTGAGCTCCATCACATGGGTCTGTCCCCTCTACACTGAGCTCCATCATGGGTCCCGGCCCCTCTACACTGAGCTCCATCACATGGGTCTGGCCCCTCTACACTGAGCTCCATCACATGGGTCTGGCCCCTCTACACTGAGCTCCATCACATGGGTCCCGGCCCCTCTACACTGAGCTCCATCACATGGGTCTGTCCCCTCTACACTGAGCTCCATCACATGGGTCTGTCCCCTCTACACTGAGTTCCATCACATGAGTCTGTCCCCTCTACACTGAGCTCCATCATGGGTCTGTCCCCTCTACACTGAGCTCCATCATGGGTCTGTCCCCTCTACACTGAGCTCCATCATGGGTCTGTCCCCTCTACACTGAGCTCCATCACATGAGTCTGTCCCCTCTACACTGAGCTCCATCATGGGTCTGTCCCCTCTACACTGAGCTCCATCATGGGTCTGTCCCCTCTACACTGAGCTCCATCATGGGTCTGTCCCCTCTACACTGAGCTCCATCATGGGTCTGTCCCCTCTACACTGAGCTCCATCATGGGTCTGTCCCCTCTACACTGAGCTCCATCATGGGTCTGTCCCCTCTACACTGAGCTCCATCACATGGGTCCCGGCCCCTCTACACTGAGCTCCATCACATGGGTCTGTCCCCTCTACACTGAGCTCCATCATGGGTCTGTCACCTCTACACTGAGCTCCATCACATGGAGCCTGACTCCTCTACGTCCCTGCAATGCCAAACGTTCCAACATAATAAGATCCCCAGAAAGACAAAATGATTAATTTAGTGACAGATACAAATTTACACTCTGGTTAATGAGAAGATTAGCATAATGAAGGACGATAGACAAACAGAGGATTCAGTGACATTGAACAGTTGCGTTCACACCAGCGTTAATCTGGAACACGGAACAAAAGGAGATGGACACGGAATGCTGGAGTAACTCAGTGGGTCAGGCAGCATCTGTGGAGAACGTGGATAGGTGACGTTTCACAGAGTGCTGGAGCAACTCAGCGGGTCAGGCAGCATCTGTGGAGAACATGGATAGGTGACGTTTCACAGAGTGCTGGAGTAACTCAGCGGGTCAGGTAGCATCTGTGGAGAACATGGATAGGTGACGTTTCACAGAGTGCTGGAGTAACTCAGCGGGTCAGGCAGCATCTGTGGAGAACATGGATAGGTGACGTTTCACAGAGTGCTGGAGTAACTCAGCGGGTCAGGCAGCATCTGTGGAGAACATGGATAGGTGACGTTTCAGGTCAAGACCCTTCTTCAGACTTGGTCGTCAGGCTTCATACATCTGAAGATGTGACTCGACCCGAAAGGTCACCAATTCTTTTTCTCCAGAGAGGCTGCCTGACCTGCAGAGTTACTCCAGCTTTTTTTGTGTCTGTCTTCAGTGTAAACTAGCATCTGCAGTCCTTTCCTAACCAGCCCTAAACTGGGTCCACGACCCGACCAAGTATCTGTTTACTGGATCATGGATGCCTATCTCGTTCCCACAGTCACTGCCCATCCATAACCTGGTCTCAAAATACCCCAACAAGCTCAGTCTGGAAGGTGTCTTTGCAGCTGCTAATGGTTTTGGAGGGGACATTTTGTGAATCCCAGTTCCATTGACATGACCTCATCCCTCATTGGCAATTGTTAGGGTCATGTCTCTGTGTGTGTGGCCCTCCGTAAAGAGAAATCACTTCTCTGGACCCACCCGAGCACCTTGTGAGATTGATGTCCTTCCTCAAACAACCCCAGCTGTTCCCCACCCCCTGGTCCTCAGCAGAAGGGCCATCACACAATGGCCTGGGTTGGGGTGAACGCTCTGTTAATGCTCAATGATGACAAGAGTTGAAATACCTCCAAAGTCAGGCCGGAGGCGGATATCGTAACCTCTGAGCAGCCTGTCCACTGTCCTTTTCACCATGGAAATGTTCCCGATTCCATTGACACTGAGGCAAGAGAAGAGAAACAGGGTGAGTCTGAGTCCGATGTTTCCATTTGCTGAAAGCAGCTGCTGGTCAGATTTATCAGCAGAAGTCAAACACCAATCAGCCCGGCACTCAATCCTCACTGCACTTCACTGATTGGTCAATGCTGAGGGTTGGCAGAGGTGTATGGACAATGGTGGTTGGATGTTCCTTGAACCAGGGTCGCTCCACAATGTCACCCTGGTGGCTACAACGGCCCAACACCATCGCTGGACCATGGCATCACCTCACAGTGAAGGTCAACTTTCATGAGGAGACCCTCAGTGTTCCACCCGAGCAAATGGCTGTGGGCCGATGAGACCGGGTCTTCGCCTGTGGCTCTCAGGTCCATGGTCACCAAGGCTCCAACCCTCTGTAACGTTCTGCCCCTCTCTGAACCTGGGACCCTGTACAAGGCTAGGACCCTCTGTGAACCTGGGACCCTGTACAAGGCTAGGACCCTCTGTGACCCTGGGACCCTGTACAAGGCTGGGACCCTCTGTGACCCTGGGACCCTGTACAAGGCTGGGACCCTGTACAAGGCTGGAACCCTCTGTGAACCTGGGACCCTGTACAAGGCTGGGACCCTCTGTGACCCTGGGACCCTGTACAACGCTGGGACCCTCTGTGACCCTGTGACCCTGCACAAGGCTAGGACCCTCTGTGACCCTGGGACCCTGTACAAGGCTGGGACCCTCTGTGAACCTGGGACCCTGTACAAGGCTGGGACCCTCTGTGACCCTGGGACCCTGTACAAGGCTGGGACCCTCTGTGAACCTGGGACCCTGTACAAGGCTGGGACCCTCTGTGACCCTGGGACCCTGTACAAGGCTGGGACCCTCTGTGAACCTGGGACCCTGTACAAGGCTGGGACCCTCTGTGACCCTGGGACCCTGTACAAGGCTGGGACCCTCTGTGAACCTGGGACCCTGTACAAGGCTGGGACCCTCTGTGACCCTGGGACCCTGTACAAGGCTGGGACCCTCTGTGAACCTGGGACCCTGTACAAGGCTGGGACCCTCTGTGAACCTGGGACCCTGTACAAGGCTGGGACCCTGTACAAGGCTGGGACCCTCTGTGACCCTGGGACCCTGTACAAGGCTGGGACCCTCTGTGAACCTGGGACCCTGTACAAGGCTGGGACCCTGTACAAGGCTAGGACCCTCTGTGACCCTGGGACCCTGTACAAGGCTGGGACCCTTGGCTATGCTTTGGGAGCCACTCAATTAGGCTGAGTGACCAGAGAAGACCTTCACTGTTGCACATGTAACAATAGAGCACCATTGAGTCCAACATTTCCCACAACAGCCCCCACCTGCGCTGCCCACACAAGAGCCCACTGTCGATGCCGTGGCCCTGGAGCCCAGAACCAGGGGCCCGACCACAACACTCACACACACCCCAATCCCAACATCCTTCATAATGCAACCCAGAAGATGCTTCAAGAATGTTCTGGAGATCCCTGGAACAAGGCACTGCCCTCACCCACTGTGAGACCCCTGCCCACCCACCGACCCCCTGCCTACCCACCGACCCCTGTCCACCCACTGACCCCTGCCCACCCTCCGACCCCTGCCCACCCTCCGACCCCTGTCCACCCTCCGACCCCTGCCCACCCTCCGACCCCTGTCCATGCACCGACCCCTGCCCACCCACCGACCCCTGCCCACCCTCCGACCCCTGCCCACCCTCTGACCCCTGTCCATGCACCGACCCCTGTCCACCCACCGACCCCTGCCCACCCTCCGACCCCTGCCCACCCTCCGACCCCTGTCCATGCACCGACCCCTGCCCACCCTCTGACCCCTGTCCATGCACCGACCCCTGCCCACCCACCGACCCCTGCCCACCCTCCGACCCCTGTCCACCCTCCGACCCCTGCCTACCCACTGACCCCTGCCTACCCACCGACCCCTGTCCACCCACCGACCCCTGCCAACCCTCCGACCCCTGCCCACCCACTGACCCCTGTCCACCCACCGACCTCTGACCCCTGCCCACCCACCGACCCCTGCCCACCCTCTGACCCCTGTCCTTGACCCTGTGGCTTCTGGCCTGAGGAGCCATGCCTCCCGGGACGGGGAGGGGGAGGGGGAGGGGGGGACGCAGCCACGGTGAAGCCGCCTTGTTCCCGGGAACGTGCCGAGTGCAGCCCCGGGGACAGAGCGAGGGGGAGCCGGGGATGGAGCGGGGCTTGAGGGGGGGGGGGGGGGCAGGTGGAGGGATATTGGGGGAGATGGTGTTGGGGAGGGGGGTAGAGGGGTAGGGGAGGGGGGGACAGGTGGGGGGGGTAGAGGGGTAGAGGGGTACGGGAGGGGGGGACAGGTGGGGGGTGGGGGGGGTGTTGGGGGAGATGGTGTTGGGTAGAGGGGGAGGGGAGGAGAGGGTAGAGGGGTAGGGAAGGGGGGGACAGGTGGGGGGGGGTAGAGGGGTAGAGGGGGGGTGCAGGGGGGGGGTGCAGGGGGGGGTGCAGGGGGGGGTAGAGGGGTAGAGGGGGGGGTGCAGGGGGGGGGTGCAGGGGGGGGTGCAGGGGGGGGTAGAGGGGTAGAGGGGGGGTGCAGGGGGGGGTGCAGGGGGGGGGTGCAGGGGGGGGTGCAGGGGGGGGGGGTGCAGGGGGGGGGGGTGCAGGGGGGGGGTGCAGGGGGGGGGTGCAGGGGGGGGGTGCAGGGGGGGGGGGTGCAGGGGGGGGTGCAGGGGGGGGGGGGTGCAGGGGGGGGTGCAGGGGGGGGGGTGCAGGAGGGTTCTCCAACCTCTGCGCCCAGTAGACGACGGACAGTCCGGTGAGGACGGAGCAGAGACCGGACACTCGCTCCTCCAGCCGCCTCCACATCGCGGCCGCTCACGTCCCCCCGACCCGGAGCCGGAGCCGGACCCGCAGCCCGATCCCGATCCCGCCCGCGCTCCCGCTCCCGCCCGCCGGCACCGACCGCCCGCCCGCCCGCTCCCGCTCCCGCCCGCACCGGGGCTCCGCCAGGCGGCTGACGTCAGGCTGTGATTAACCCGTCCTTGCCCGGGACGGACGGAGACGGGGAGACGGGGAGACGGGGGTCCGGTCCCGGCCCGGCCCGGCCGCTGGAGCCCGGGTGTCGGAGATCTCTGTCCCTCCCTCTGTCCCTCCCGGAGCCGCCACACCAACCTCACTCGCTGCATTGTCACCGTGTCCGAGTGAGGGGTCACCCCGCTCCGGCCGGCAATCTGTACCCCCCCCCCCCCACACACACACACACACTCACACACACTCACACACACACCCACATACACACCCACATACACATACACACACACACACACACACACTCCCACACACCCACACTCCCACACACATAAAAACCCACACACACTCCCACACACACACATACACACACACATACACACACCCACCCACACACACACACTCCCACACACACACACTCCCACACCCACACACTCCCACACTCCCACACCCACACACTCCCACACCCACACACTCCCACACACTCCCACACACTCCCACACACACACCCACACACACACCCACACACACACCCACACACACACCCACACACACACCCACACTCACACACACACTCACACTCACACACACACCCACATACACACCCACATACACACACACACATACACACACACCCACCCACACACACACACACACACACACACACACTCCCACACACACACCCACACACACACTCACCCACACACACACTCACCCACACACACACCCACTCACACACACTCCCACACACTCCCACACACTCACCCCCCCACACACACTCCCCCTGCACAAACACTCTCCCCCACACACACCAACATGCCATTCGCTTTCTCCACTGCCTGCTGTACCTGCATGCTTACTTTCAGTGACTGATGAACAAGGACCCCCAGATCCCATTATACTTCCCCTTTTCCCAACTTGACACTATCAGATAATAATCTGCCTTCCTGTTCTTGCCACCAAAGTGGATAAATTCACATTTATCCACATTAAACTGCATCTGCCATGCATCTGCCCACACACCCAACCTGTCCAAGTCACCCTGCATTCTCATCGCAACACACACACACACTCCTCGTATCAATCTAACCACAGTGGGGTGGGAGCACTTGTCCACAGTAAGTCAGGGCAATGCCTCGTGTTTTGGAGAGAGAATTGAATGAACATGGAAGACGGAATGTGGTGAGTTGGATATGAACGAAGGACAAAGGGTGAAGAGCCTGAGTGGCAATGTTCTCTCTGGCAATGTACGTTTGATGTATGTAACCACAGAGCTCTGTGACCATAGACCTTCATCAGAATTCACAGGTTTGATGGACAAGGAACAAGGAGATGATGGCGTTATCGTCTGCAAGGTGTGTGTTCAATGCATTGTGAGCCTGCAGCGCTTGTTCCCAGCTCGAGGCGGCAAAGGCATTGTATGTTCCTGCATCAATGTAATTGTATTAATTCCGGCAATCTACTCATTTTCAGATGGAGTATTTTTTCCCTCCAGCGCCAACTTTGCATTCAAAGATATGCTTTTAATCAAAGAGAAAAATAACTCCTGCTTCAATCACAATGCAGCGATGCTTAGCAACCAAGGTATGGAAAGTCACGGCAGGCCAAGGTAATCAGCAGCTAATCTGGATGTTCAAAACCATTCATCATTCACTGGGGCAGTGGTGGACAGAACTGGGCCAGGGCTGGGGCACTGGGACAGTGGGGGACAGAACTGGGGCAGTGGGAGACAGAACTGGGCCAGGGCTGGGGCAGTGGGAGACAGAACTGGGCCATGCACTGGGGCAGTGGGAGACAGAACTGGGCCAGGACTGGGGCAGTGGGGCAGTGGGAGACAGAACTGGGCCAGGGCTGGGGCACTGGGGCAGTGGGAGACAGAACTGGGCCAGGGCTGGGGCCAGGCACTGGGAGACAGGACTGGGGCAGTGGGAGACAGAACTGGGCCAGGTACTGAGGCACTGGGAGACAGAACTGGGCCAGGCACTGGGGCACTGGGAGACAGAACTGGGCCAGGGCTGGGGCCAGGCACTAGGACAGTGGGAGACAGAACTGGGCCAAGGCTGGGGCAGTGGGGGACAGAACTCTTGCTATTGAGGGAGTGCAGCGTATATTCACGAGGTTAATTCCTGGGGGGGATCGACTGGGATTGTATTTACTGGAATTTAGAAGGATGAGAGGGGATCTTATAGAAACATATCAAATCCTTAAAGGATTGGTCAGGCTAGATGCAGGAAAAATGTCCCCATGTTGGGGGAGTCCAGAACCAGGGTTCACAGTTTAAGAATAAGGGGCCGGGCATTTAAGACTGAGATGTGGAAAAGCTTTTTCACCCAGAGAGTTGTGAATCTGTGGGATTCTTTGCCACAGAAGGTAGCGGAGGGCAATTCTCTGGATGTTTTCAAAAGAGAGTTAGATTTAGCTCTTCGGGCTAAAGGAATCAAGGGATATGGGGAGAAAACAGGAACGAGGTACTGATTGTGGATGATCAGCCGTGATCATATTGAATGACGGTGCTGGGCTGAAAGGCCGAATGGCCTACTCCTGCACCTATGTTTCTATGTTTCTCTGAGAGGGCAGGCACACTGACCCTTCACCCACCGCTGGTATCCAGACTGGGGAGGGTATCTACACTGACCCCCGGACCCTCCACAGGTACCTGGACCAGGTGTGAGTTTCCACTCTGACCCCAGGACACTACACCAGTTCCTTGAGCGGAGATGGTCTCACTCTGGGATGTCGACTATATCGCATACCACAGATACTGCCTGGGCTTCAGTGGTTCCAATAATCCCCACAGATATCCCGACCAGATCTGGTGGCTTCGTCTCACAGTTCATATTTCCTTTGCCCACAGGAGCATCGACTGCCCCGGATTCTACCCCTCACACACAATTTACAGCAGCCCATTGACCCATGGACCCATGGACCCATGGACCCATTGACCCATTGACCCATTGACCCATTGACCCATGGACCCATGGACCCATGGACCCATTCACCCATTCACCCATACACCCATTCATCCATTCACCCATGGACCCATTGTCCCATGGACCCATTGACCCATGGACCCATGGACCCATTGTCCCATGGACCCATGGACCCATGGACCAATTGTCCCATGGACCCATGGACCCATTGACCCATTGTCCCATTGACCCATGGACCCATTGTCCCATGGACCCATTGTCCCATTGACCCATGGACCCATTGTCCCATTGACCCATTGTCCCATGGACCCATGGACCCATGGACCCATTGTCCCATGGACCCATGGACCCATTGTCACATTGACCCATGGACCCATTGTCCCATGGACCCATTGTCCCATTGACCCATTGTCCCATGGACCCATTGTCCCATTGACCCATTGTCCCATGGGCCCATGGACCCATTGTCCCATGGACCCATGGACCCATTGTCCCATTGACCCATGGACCCATTGTCCCATGGACCCATTGTCCCATTGACCCATTGTCCCATGGACCCATTGTCCCATTGACCCATTGTCCCATGGACCCATTCACCCATTGACTCTGCACGTCTTGGGATGTGGGAGGAAATCAGAGCACTAGGGGAAAGCCATGTGGTCACAGAGAGAGCAAGTGTGAGGTCACTCACATAAGTGTGAGGTCCCTTGCACAAGTGGGAGGTCACTCGCACAAGTGTGAAGTCACAAGTGTGAGGTCACTTGCACAACTGTGAGGTCGCTTGCACGAGTGTGAGGTCACAAGTGTGAGGTCACTTCCATGAGTGTGAGGTCACACAAGTGTGATGTCGCTCGCACAAGTGTGAGGTCACTTGCGTAAGTGTGAGGTCACAAGTGTGAGGTCACAAGTGTGAGGTCGCTCTCCCCCTGATTCCCAGTTATTTGACCTTTGCCCCGTTCAGGGGCACAGCTGAACCTTGACCTCTGCTCCCTAAGCTCTCCTCATCTGGGCCAGTTGTCACCTCTCAACTGGACCTGATGACGACCAATTGACAGAGATTGATTGTTGTCGTAGATCCAACAGCTCCATTATTGTCCCTTCGACAAGCTGTGAAGATGCCACTCCCACCACAAGGATTCATTGATTCAATTAGCCAAATTGTAGTCTGGACAGTGGCCAGGGGCCCTGATGTCAAGCAGAGAGCAGGCAGGTTGGGGGTCAAAGCTGCACATGCTTCTTAACAAAAGCCTCGCCCTGCTCCTCCAACACTACTTGAGGGGAAGGCAGTGAAAAACAAAATTAAATCAATAGTCCACGAGCATAGGAGCAGAATGAGGCCATTCGGCCCATCATCTACTCCACTATTCAATCATGGCTGATCTATCTCTCCCTCCTAACCCCATTCTCCTGCCTTCTCCCCGCAACCTTTGACACCCAAGGGTGTAACGTCAAAAGCATTTTATTGTGAATTCCTGGATAAAGAAATACAACTTCCACCCCAGACCAAGGATGCAGATGAGACAGAAGAGGATGGTTGGTGATTGGAACAGCGATAGGCAGGTCTCATTCAGGCAGCTGAGAGTCGACAACCTGTTCAACACGAGCTGGGGTACAAAGCTGGGGTACAAAGGATTGGTGCACATACAAAGCGCAGGACTCCTCATTAGCACAACTCCAAAGCCACATTAGGGTGAAGTCGACAGGAACTCATCGTATCATGTTCTAGAGCAATTCCTTTCTGCAGGAACCTGTTGATGTTAGCACTGACACTCCTGAATACCAAGTGTTAACATCGCACTGTACCTGAGACAATATCTATCTGGGGGTTGGAAAGGATTTTCTAAATGAGGGCCTGAGTTGTTGGGAGAGGCTAGTTGGAGGGGAGGAGGTTGAGGGGTGATCCTGATTGGGGACAGGGTAGTGGGCATGCCCCCATCTATATCAGTGGTGCCAAAGTGGGAATAGTTGTGAGCTTCAAGTTCCCTGACATTCATATTACCACAATCTGTCATGGACCCAACAACGTTGACGCAACAGCCAAGCAGGAATAGTTCCTGAGCAAACTGCACAAACACACTTCTACATACGTTGGGCTGCATCACAACAGACAGGTCCAGCAACCGTCCCCAAACGCAGGCTCGGCCTCTCACCACCAACGACCATCGGGAGGTGGTCACAGAGACACCGCAGGCTATGAGAAATGGAGTGTACATTGATGTATAATGTAATAGACAATAGACAATAGGTGCAGGAGTAGGCCATTCGGCCCTTTGAGCCAGCACCGCCATTCAATGTGATGATGGCTGATCATCCCCAATCAGTACCCCGTTCCTGCCTTCTCCCCATATCCCCTGACTCCGCTATCTTTAAGAGCCCTATCTAGCTCCCTCTTGAAAGCATCCAGAGAACCGGCCTTTGAGGCAGAGAATGATGACGTTGCTTTAACGTTGGAGGTGTTCTCTCTGCCAGACAGCTTCTCACCTGATGAGCTCTGGTGTTCACCGCTGATTGCCGTAATTACCAGTGGTGTCTGGTCTTTGGCAGGTGTGTCAAGCCATCCTCATGAAGTCACACAGTGTGGAGCCTGGCCCTTTGGTCCACCAGGTCCATTTGGGACCACCAACTACCCATTTACACTAAGCCCACAACGGCCCCTCAACATAATGAGTGGGAACTATTGACAGCGGCCCAGTAACCCACCAACCTGCAAGCCTTTGGGTTGTGGGAGGAAAGCGAATGCCAGGGAAACCCAGGGAGGACGTGCAAACTCCACATGGAAAGTGAGTGCTGGAGGTCAGGATGGAACCAGTGTCGGATGAGGTGAGGCAGGGTCTCTGCCAGCTATGCCACACGTTGCATGGCCAGGATATCTCCAATGCAGCACGGCAAGGGAGACAGGATCACTGAGGGCCCCGGCGTGGAGATTGGAGGGATCGGTGATGAGGCACATTTACTCAGGATGAGGCATTGTCCCTGGGGAGCTGGGGTTCCATGGCCACTGGTAATATTGACCACGACACCTGGAGCAGGCAACAAAACCCCAATCATCCTCCCTTGTACACAGTGGTGACTGCAGAAACATTGGCCAGCACGTCCACACAGAACAATCTAAACCCAGAGCACAAACGCTGCGAGATCTCGGCTAACCGAGCAGAGAGCAACGTGTCAATGCCTGGGGTCTGAGAGCCCCTTGCTGTGACCTGGTCCCTGACCTCTGACCACAGGGTCACTGACCCTGACCCAGGTCACGCTGATGCACGGTTTCACCAAGGAATATCTCGGAGTGGAACAGCGGGAAACAACTGGCATTACTTCTTTCACATCCTAATCAGATAAACTCCGCTGGGTAATAACATTTGAAGATCTAATTGGAGTAATTTCAGACTTTGAGCACAGGGCTGATCTGTGGACACCGGCCTCTGGAATCTTCATCAATGGCAGTTTGGCGGTGCTGTGGGGGAGTAATTGACAGCTCGAGTCATCAACTCCAGTATCATTGCTTTAAGATGCCGGCCGGACCCATCATACTGCAAGATAGACTCAGAAAACTGAATGAAATGTGGCTAGAAGGGTGCCCTGCGGACAAGTACCTCCACAGGGGGACAGTGGTCAGTGTGGACAGTGCGGGGACAGTGGACAGTGGGGTGTGGGCAGTGGGGTGTGGACAGTGGGGTGTGGGCAGTGGGGTGTGGACAGTGGGGTGTGGACAGTGGGGTGTGGACAGTGGGGTGTGGGCAGTGGGGTGTGGACAGTGGGGTGTGGACAGTGGGGTGTGGGCAGTGGGGTGTGGACAGTGGGGTGGGGACAGTGGGGTGTGGACAGTGGGGTGTGGACAGTGGGGTGGGGACAGTGGGGTGTGGACAATGGGGTGTGGACAGTGGGGTGTGGACAGTGGGCTGTGGACAGTGGAGTGTGGACAGTGGGGTGTGGACAGTGTGGGTGTGGACAGTGGGGTGTGGACAGTGGGCTGTGGACAGTGGAGTGTGGACAGTGGGGTGTGGACAGTGGGGTGGGGACAGTGGGGGTGGGGACAGTGGGGTGGGGACAGTGGGGTGTGGACAGTGTGGGTGTGGACAGTGTGGGTGTGGACAGTGGACAGAGGGGACAGTGGACAGCGGATGGAGGCTGCACTCATGGCCCGGCTCAGTCTGTTGGATCAGATTGCTGGCAGGTAACTTGTTCGCTGCTCAAGACTGAGATCCAAGGAGCTCCCGATGTTATTTGCGTTTGCACTCAGCCAAGCTCTGAGCTGAGAACACAGCTTGTCGAGAAGCCCGTCGATGTAGTAAATATTTCCAAAAATGTGCCAATGGAAGTGCTGGTGTTATTTGGCTAAATGAGTTGTGTAAAGTGATGTTGTTTTCCTGCCGTATCTTTGGAGCTGCTCGCTCACAGTGCCAGGGATCTGCGTCCCATCCTGTCTGTGTGGAGTTTGCACGTTCTCCCTGCCTGAGTTTATCCCACAATCCAGAGATGTGTGGGAGCGGTGGGTTCATAGACTGCTGTAGATTGGACATTGGGCAGAACGCTGGACATTGGGCTGGACATTGGACAATGGGCTGGACATTGGGCTGGAGATGGGACAATGAGCTGGAGATTGGACAATGGGCTGGACATTGGGCTGGAGATTGGACAACGGGCTGGAGATTGGACAATGGGCTGGAGATTGGACCTTGGGCTGGACAATGGGCTGGACAATGGGCTGAAGATTGGACAAAGGGCTGGGGGCTGGACATTGGGCTGGAGATTGGACAATGGGGTGGGCATTGGACATTGGGCTGGGGGCTGGACATTGGGCTGGAGATTGGACAATGGGCTGGACATTGGGCTGGGGGCTGGGGGCTGGACATTGGACATTTTTTTTGTATGAAGAATAATTTATTTGATTACGAACAAAATACAACAAACAAAAACACCCAGCACCAAAATCATTATTATCCAGACACTAAATTCCAAACTAACCCCGGTAAAGGGGCAGCATCTGGCTTGGGCAAAGCCCTCTTCCGCCTGGCGCTGTGACTTGCCGATGGCCAGCTTGACCAGGCCTTGGAGCAACCCAACCAGGACATCTCCAGCCCTGCCCACTCCCTAGATCCTGTCACCAGTCCTTCAGTCACTGACAGCAGAGCCGCTCCTCCCCTACGGACCCTGGCTACAAGGTACACTCGACTGGTCCATTGGACATTGGACTGGACATTGAGCTGGACATTGGGGGGCTGGACAGGGCATCATCACAGGCAGCAACTTGAGGGCAACATTTCTGTGGTTTTGACACCGATGGGGTTAATGTGAGCACTGATACACCGACTGATGGCACCTCCATTACTGGGCCACCACATACTGTACACCAGGTACTGTACATTTACTGTCCAGCAGGTACAGGTATACCAGGTATGGGTCCACCAATGGATGAATCCTGACTCTGTCTCCAGCAGTGGACGGTGGAGGGAGGCAACAGCTTCATGTTTCTGGTTGTGTGTATCTGGGAAGCTCGGTCCTTGGCCAAGAAAGTCAGCGACTTCCTCCGACAATTGATGAGTACGTAGCTGGTCACTGTGTGACGTGTACACTGTGGTAGAGAGCTCACTGACCCCTCACATCACGGCCTGGTTCACCAACACAAACACCCAGAACAAAGGCGGTTACAGACAGAGCTGGACACTGCCCGGTCCGTCACAGGTACTGACCGCCCCACACACACACACACTGACCCCCCCCCACACACTGACCCCCCCACACACACACACTGACCCCCCCACACACACACTGACCCCCACACACACACTGACCCCCCCCCACACACTGACCCCCCCACACACACACACACTGAACCTCCCCCACCCCCACACACTGACCCCCCACACACACACACTGACCCCCCCACACACACTGACCCCCCCACACACTGACCCCCCCACACACTGACCCCCCCCCACACACACACACTGAACCTCCCCCACCCCCACACACTGACCCCCCCACACACACACACTGACCCCCCCACACACACACTGACCCCCCCACACACTGACCCCCCCCCACACACTGACCCCCCCACACACACACACACTGAACCTCCCCCACCCCCACACACTGACCCCCCCCACACACACACTGACCCCCCCACACACACTGACCCCCCCACACACACTGACCCCCCCACCCCCACACACTGACCCCCCCACACACACACTGACCCCCCCACACACACTGACCCCCCACACACACTGACCCCCCCACACACTGACCCCCCCCACACACACTGACCCCCCCACACACTGACCCCCCCACACACTGACCCCCCCACACACACTGACCCCCCCACACACACTGAACCCCCACACACACTGACCCCCCCACACACACTGAACCCCGCCACACACTGCCCCCCCCCCACACACACACTGACCCCCCCACACACTGCCCGGTCCATCACAGATACTGACCTCCCCACCATTGAAGGGATCTACAGGAGTGGCTGCCTCCAGAAGGCAGCCGGCATCATCAGAGACCCACACCACCCTGGCCACGCTCTCATCTCGCTGCCTCCATGGGGGAGAAGGTACGGGAGCCTGAAAACTGTGACCTCCAGGGTCAAGAACAGCTTCTTCCCAACAACCATCAGGCTCTTGAACTCTGCACAAGACTGACCCCAGTGACTGTGACCTTGTGTGGACTGTGTCGCTGGTTCCACTACGGACAACTTTACACCATTATGGTGAGCTGATATTGGTGACAATGAATGTGTTGTATAATTGTGTATTTATTTGTGAGCTATTGCTTCATAATCGCTGCAGCCTAATCATTCATTGTGGAGGTTCGTTTTCAGACTCATTCGCATTAAATTCCATAGGATTTGA
This sequence comes from Raja brachyura, assembly GCA_963514005.1. The sequence goes on from OY740793.1 coordinate 1,412,971, forward strand.
GAAAGTTTAAATGGTTTTACAAAAGCGACTTTAATCAAAGGCAAAAGCAACACCTTTTGTGCCTGTGTTGTCTTCACCCTGCATCTATTTACAACCGTGTTCAGCACATCTCCCTTCGTCAGCTCCCTGCGTTAACGGGTCGCTCTGTGCTTTTATACACTTTGCAAACTTCTCCAAGTTGTAAGTGATGATTCAGCTTCCTGCCTAAACAACTTCTTCCCAATGACTTGCAGCTGACTCACTTAACTGTTCACTGCACCATCATGCACTTGGTGTTCACTCTTCAATGAACCAAGTTGTAAATTATAAGTTGTTTTTAAATAGTGAGTTCACTCTTGGTCAGAGTCACCTCTTCCTGTCTTCACACTCAGATACAGACGTGCATCATAAACACTGCACAACACTAATTTCCACAACGGCCAGCCTCTATGGACTGTCTTTGGTTACCTAGTATTCATTATTTATAAACAAAACCAAATTTTATCTGCAAGAGTTATTAGATTATTTCAAATTACAAAACAGGGAAATTTTGAGTTTGGCGATAAGCCACGCAAACTGCTGGCACGTCAGCTGAAAAAAGTGGAAAAGGATCACACTATTCTAAAAATCAAATCAGTTAAAGGCGAATTGCTAATGCTGCCTTAAGACATTAACAAAAGATTTGCTCAATTTTATCAACATTTATATACATCCAAAACATCAACAGACAGCAGTAAAATTACAAAATTTCTGGACAACTGTAATCTGCCAACACTTAATCCGTTGGAACAAGAGGAATTAGGAGCACAGGTTTCAATCAAAGAAATAGAAGAGACAATAAACTCACTGAAGAATGGTAAAACACCGGGACCAGACCGGTTCAGTAATGAATTTTATAAAAGATTCCACAAGGTAATTTCACCAAGTTTACACAAGATTTATACATATTCATTTAAAGAACAGACACTACCAGAAACACCAGCGGAATCAACTATCACACTTATACCCAAAAAAGATAAAGATCTAGAAGACCCCGGTTCATACAGAACAATTGCATTATTAAATACAGATCAGAAAATATAAGTGAAAACTCTGGCAAGAAGATTAAGTAAATATGTTAGTAAATTAATACATGCGGATCAAACAGGGTTCATACCCAAGAGACATTCATTTAATAATTTGAGACGTCTTTTTAATATAATATATTCAAAGAAAATTGTAGAAGAAGACATCAATTATTTAATTAGATGCAGAAAAAGCATTTGACCAAGTAGAATGGGAATATCTCTTCACTGTACTGCAAACATTCCAGATGGGAGAGAATTTTACTTCATGGATAAAATTACTATATAACAAGCCGTCGCTAGAATATTGACCAACCACATACTTTCTCCAAAATTTCATTTATCCAGGGGCAATAGACAAGGTTGTGCACTATCACCCCTGCTATTTGCCCTTGTGATAGAACCCTTAGCGGAAAGTATAAGAATACATCCGAATATTCACGGTTATAATACATTACAAACTCTCAAGTTAGTATACCAAATATATTAAATCTAGTAGAGGAATTCGGTTCTTTCTCAGGATATAAAATAAACTGGAATAAAAGTGAAATCATGGTGATAAAACCCCAAGAGTCGACACACCTTTTAAAATTTCCTTTTAGAATTGCTTCAGAAAAATTTAAATATCTGGGTATCCAAGTAACCAGAAAATATAATTCTTTATTCAATGCAAACTTCCTGCCCTTAGTTACTAAATTAAACGCTCTTATTCAATTCTGGAATTATTCAATTCCGATGTCTCTAATAGGCAGAATAAATGCCATAAAAATGATTTTCCTCCCACAAATTCTCTATTTATTTCAATCAATTCCGATATATTTACCTAAAAACTTTTGTTTTAAACTTGATTCCCAGATTACAAATTTTATTTGGGATTATAAATCGCACAGAATTCATAGACGACATTTATGTAATCCCAAAGAAATAGGTGGACTGGCGCTCCCCAATTTCTTGTACTATTATTGGGCAGCGAATATTAAAAATGTAATTCACTGACTGGATAATTCATGTCAACAGGTAGATTGGTTAGTAATGGAGAGAGAGGATTGCTCCCCTTTTAATATAACATACAAGAAAAAACGGATTATTCATAGCACTTTACGAATTTGGAGACAAGTAAAACTTACTCTTAAACTAAGAAATCTATCTCTTCTTTCTCCAGTAGCTAATAACCCGTCGTTCAACCCATCTATTATAGATAAAACGTTTATTCATTGGGAAAGACTAGGAATTAAAAAGGTTGGAGATATGTACGAAATGGGAAACCTTTTATCATTCCAGAAATTACAATCAAAATACAGTCTGAAAGGTAATCAATATTTTAGATATCTTCAAATTCGAGATTATTTGAAAACATATACCCACGAATACCAAACTCTGTTGCCAGATATAATATATGAAGGTATGAATAGAAATGCAGTCAAATAATTTAATATCATACTTGTACAATATCCTTTTAAATATAGAAATTCCATCGTCAGATGTAATTAGAAGAGAGTGGGAACAGGAATTAAGCCTAAACATCCCCAAAGACAGATGGGAACAATATCTCCTATATGTATTAGTGATAATTTTTCAAAATTCCTTAGATTCTGGAGTAGTTCCTGAGGATTGGAGGGTAGCTAATGTAACCCCACTTTTTAAAGAATGAGGGAGAGAGAAAACGGGGAATTACAGACCAGTTAGTCTAACATCGGTAGTGGGGAAACTGCTAGAGTCAGTTATTAAAGATGGGATAGCAGCACATTTGGAAAGTGGTGAAATCATTGGACAAAGTCAGCATGGATTTACGAAAGGTAAATCATGTCTGACAAATCTGATAGAATTTTTCGAGGATGTAACTAGTAGAGTGGATAAGGGAGAACCAGTGGATGTGTTATATCTAGACTTTCAGAAGGCTTTCGACAAGGTCCCACATAAGAGATTAGCATACAAACTTAAAGCACATGGTATTGGGGGTTCACTATTGATGTGGATAGAGAACTGGCTAGCAGACAGGAAGCAAAGGGTAGGAGTAAACGGGTCCTTTTCACAATGGCAGGCAGTGACTAGTGGGGTACCGCAGGCTCAGTGCTGGGACCCCAGCTATTTACAATATATATTCATGATTTGGACGAGGGAATTCAATGCAACATCTCCAAATTTGCAGATGACACCAAGCTGGGGGGTATAGTTAGGTGTGAGGAGGATGCTTGGAGGCTGCAGGGTGATTTGGATAGGCTGAGTGAATGGGCGGATGCATTGGCAGATGCAGTATAATGTGGATAAATGTGAGGTTATCCACTTTGGTGGCAAAAACATGAGGGTAGACTATTATCTGAATGGTGGCAGATTAGGAAAAGGGGAGATGCAACGAGACCTGGGTGTCATGGTACACCAGTCATTGAAAGTAGGCATGCAGGTGCAGCAGGCAGTGAAGAAAGCAAATGGTATGTTAGCATTCATAGCGAAAGGATTTGAGTATAGGAGCAGGGAGGTTCTACTGCAGTTGTACAGGGTTTTGGCGAGGCCACACCTGGAGTATTGTGTACAGTTTTGGTCTCCAAATCTGAGGAAAGACATTCTTGCCATAGAGGGGGTACAGAGAAGATTCACCAGACTGATTCCTGGGATGTCAGGACTTTCATATGAGGAAAGACTGGATGGACTAGGCTTGTACTCACTGGAATTTAGAAGATTGAGGGGGGATCTTATAGAAACTTACAAAATTCTTAAGGGGTTGGACAAGCTAGATGCTGGGAGATTGTTCCCGATGTTGGGGGAGTCCAGAACAAGGGGTCACAGTCTAAGGATAAGGGGGAATTCCTTTAGGACCGAGATGAGGAAAACATTCTTTACACAGAGAGTGGTGAGTCTCTGGAATTCTCTGCCACAGAAGGTAGTTGAGGCCAGTTCATTGGCTATATTTAAGAGGGAGTTAGATGTGGCACTTGTGGCTAAAGGGATCAGGGGGTATGGAGAGAAGGCAGGTACGGGATACTGAGTTGGATGATCAGCCATGATCACAGTGAATGGCGGTGCAGGCTCGAAGGGCCAAATGGCCTACTCCTGCACCTATTTTTCTATGTTTCTATGTACATAATTGTTCGATAAATGTAAGACATATTCTAATCCACTTTAAAATACTACACAGACTATATTACTCAAAAACTAAACTGAGCAACATTTTTTCAAATGTATCTCCTATCTGCGACAAATGTATTTCTCAAGAAGCAACTATAACACACTCCTTCGCGTCTTGCATAAAACTCCATACATTTTGTAAAGGAATCTTTGAAATCTTCGCAAAATTATTAGAAACAAAACTGGTCCCCCATACAGAATGGATTATTTTTGGAACAACAGGAGCCTGCTCTGAGCGATCAATATTTCAAAGACGTTTCCTCAATTGTGGCCTGATAATGGCAAAAAAAACCTATACTTAAATTTTGGAAAAATGCATCCACCCCAAGCATGTCTGAGACGCTACATCTCGAAGATATGAGACTGGTCTTAGCAGGAAAATCAGAGCAATTTTTAAAGATACGGTCTCCTTTCATCGATTCATTACAAGCATAGTATGGTGCAACACAACTCTGGAATTAAAGCGGTTTACGGACAGGGGGATGGGTGCGGTGAGAAATGAAGCAGGTGTATCAACACCTTTTGGTCTTTTGTTTTTCTTCTTTTTTAAATTATTTTTCGTTTTTGTCATTTAAAAAAAAGTTTTAACTTATTCACTCTGCGACTGCACTCTTTGGTAGTTTAGGGGTTTACACACTCACTGGCTCGTTCACTCTCTCTCTTTCTTGCTCTCTTTCTATTTCTCTATTTCATTTTTGTCAAAATTAAAATGGAAGCTGTACAATAAATGTATGTTGTCATATGGCGCAGTTTATACTCCTGTACACTGCTTTAATAAAAATATGATTAAAAAATAAATACATGTTTAAAAAGTATGAATTATTATTGAATTATGGACTATTGTAAATTATCTTCATTTACTGACCTGTTAAGTTGCGGCAGGTAAGAATGTCATTGTTGTGTCACCGCTCCCTATGAGATGTGGTCCTACATTGACCGGTCCCTATACCACGTGGCCCCACATTGACCGGTCCCTATACCACGTGGCCCCACATTGACCGGTCCCTATACCACGTGGCCCCACATTGACCGGTCCCTATACCACGTGGCCCCACATTGACCGGTCCCTATACCACGTGGCCCCACATTGACCGGTCCCTATACCACGTGGCCACACATTGACCGGTCCCTATACCACGTGGCCACACATTGACCAGTCCCTATACCACGTGGCCACACATTGACCAGTCCCTATACCACGTGGCCAGCCCCACATTGACTGGTCCCTATACCACGTGGCCAGCCCCACATTGACCGGTCCCTATACCACGTGGCCCCACATTGACCGGTCCCTATACCACGTGGCCCCACATTGACCAGTCTCTATACCACGTGGCCCCACATTGACCAGTCCCTATACCACGTGGCCCCACATTGACCAGTCCCTATACCACGTGGCCCCACATTGACCAGTCCCTATACCACGTGGCCCCACATTGACCAGTCCCTATACCACGTGGCCGGCCCCACATTGACCGGTCCCTATACCACGTGGCCGGCCCTACATTGACCGGTCCCTATACCACGTGGCCGGCCCTACATTGACCAGTCCCTATACCACGTGGCCCCACATTGACCGGTCCCTATACCACGTGGCCCCACATTGACCGGTCCCTATACCACGTGGCCCCACATTGACCAGTCCCTATACCACGTGGCCCCACATTGACCAGTCCCTATACCACGTGGCCGGCCCCACATTGACCGGTCCCTATACCACGTGGCCGGCCCTACATTGACCGGTCCCTATACCACGTGGCCGGCCCTACATTGACCAGTCCCTATACCACGTGGCCCCACATTGACCGGTCCCTATACCACGTGGCCCCACATTGACCGGTCCCTATACCACGTGGCCCCACATTGACCGGTCCCTATACCACGTGGCCCCACATTGACCAGTCCCTATACCACGTGGCCCCACATTGACCAGTCCCTATACCACGTGGCCCCACATTGACCAGTCCCTATACCACGTGGCCGGCCCTACATTGACCGGTCCCTATACCACGTGGCCCCACATTGACCAGTCCCTATACCACGTGGCCCCACATTGACCAGTCCCTATACCACGTGGCCCCACATTGACCAGTCCCTATACCACGTGGCCGGCCCTACATTGACCGGTCCCTATACCACGTGGCCCCACATTGACCGGTCCCTATACCACGTGGCCGGCCCTACATTGACCGGTCCCTATGCCACGTGGCCAGCCCCACATTGACTGGTCCCTATACCACGTGGCCCCACATTGACCGGTCCCTATACCACGTGGCCCCACATTGACCGGTCCCTATACCACGTGGCCGGCCCTACATTGACCGGTCCCTATACCACGTGGCCCCACATTGACCGGTCCCTATACCACGTGGCCCTACATTGACCGGTCCCTATACCACGTGGCCCCACATTGACCGGTCCCTATACCACGTGGCCGGCCCTACATTGACCGGTCCCTATACCACGTGGCCCCACATTGACCGGTCCCTATACCACGTGGCCGGCCCTACATTGACCGGTCCCTATACCACGTGGCCCTACATTGACCGGTCCCTATACCACGTGGCCCTACATTGACCGGTCCCTATACCACGTGGCCGGCCCCACATTGACCGGTCCCTATACCACGTGGCCGGCCCTACATTGACCGGTCCCTATACCACGTGGCCCCACATTGACCGGTCCCTATACCACGTGGCCCCTCATTGACCAGTCCCTATACCACGTGGCCCCACATTGACCGGTCCCTATACCACGTGGCCCTACATTGACCGGTCCCTATACCACGTGGCCCCACATTGACCGGTCCCTATACCACGTGGCCGGCCCTACATTGACCGGTCCCTATACCACGTGGCCCTACATTGACCGGTCCCTATACCACGTGGCCACTGTTGTTTTATTGTATTGTAAATATTATTTTTAATAATAACCATGTACCATATAACAATTACTGCACAGAAACAGGCCCTCTCGGCCCTTCCAGTCCGTGCCGACCATTTATTTTCCGCTAGTCCCATCTACCTGCACTCAGACCATACCCCTCCATTCCCTTCCCGTCCATATACCTATCCACTTTACTTTTAAAAGTTAAAATCGATCCTGCCTCCACCACTTCTGCTGGAAGATCATTCCACACAGCCACCACTCTCTGAGTAAAGAAGTTCCCCCTCATGTTACCCCTAAACTTCTGTCCCTTAATTCTCATGTCATGTCCTCTTGTTTGAATCTTCCCTACCCTCAATGGGAAAAGCTTATCCACTTCAACTCTGTCTATCCCTTTCACCATTTTAAAGACCTCAACCAAGTCCCCCCTTAACCTTCTGCGCCCCAAAGAATAAAGACCTAACTTGTTCACCCTTTCTCTGTAACTTAGTTGCTGGAACCCAGGCAACATTCTAGTAAATCTCCTCTGTACTCTCTCTATTTTGTTGACATCCTTCCTATAATTAGGCGACCAAAATTGTACACCATACTCCAGAATTGGTCTCACCAATGCCTTGTACAATTTTAATTAATTCATTTTTTGATAATAAAAAAGAAAAAAAAGGGAAAGCCGCTGATTGGAATATCAGAGATCTGTCAGATAGTGTGACTCTGATCAATGTGAGATAATTAATGGACGGGGTAAAAGGTGGAGCTGCTCAGCGTGTCAGGCAGCATCTGGGGAGAATTAGACAACAATATCCATTATTCCAAGAACAGAGTCAGCAACATTTAGAAAGTAACTAGCGTACCTGGTGTAGATAGAACGTACGTCTAGACCAGCATCAGGACAACTACCTGACATACAATTAAATGCTGTCATTAGATATAGGAGCAGACCCAGGCCATTCGGCCCATTGTCTACTCCGTACTTCATACTAGCAACAGAGGAGAGCGTGCGGAGAGGATTTACTGTCGTGTTGCCTGGACCGGAGGACTTGAGGAGTCCTCCCCCTTGTTATAACCATATAACCATATAACAATTACAGCACGGAAACAGGCCTTCTCGGCCTTATGGGGAGAGATGGGACTGGCTGGGGCAGTGAAGGGGGAAGCTGATAGGAGTGTAGAGAATTATGAGGCATGGATAGTGCAGACAGACAGATCCTTTTCCCCACCGTATGGTCATTACAACAGCGAGCTTCCTCCTGCTGACACACCCTCAGAGAAGACAGTCTTCAGTGATTTATTCACTCAATATGATGTCCATGTCCGGCTATTCCAGTGTCGTTACAAGAGGCTTACTAAACCTTTCCTATCCATGTATGGGCAGGCACATGGGTGGGATATGGGACACATGTGGATATGGGACACATGTGGATATGGGACACATGAACTGTGAAGAGGATGTTAGGATGTTGTATTGTGACCTGGACAGGTTGAGTGAGTGGGCAGATGCGCGGCAGATGCAGTATAATATAGATAAATGTGAGGTTATCCACTTTGGTGGCAAAAACAAGGGGGCAGATTATTATCTCAATGGGGTTAGGTTAGGTAAGGGGGAGGTACAGCGAGACCTGGGTGTCCTTGTACACCGGTCACTGAAAGTTGGCGTGCAGGTACAGCAGGCAGTGAAGAAAGCTAATGGAATGTTGGCCTTCATAACAAGAGGATTTCAGTACAGGAGTAAAGAGGTTCTTCTGCAGTTGTGTAGGGCTCTGGTGAGACCACATCTGGAGTATTGTGTACAGTTTTGGTCTCCTAATTTGAGGAAGGACATCCTTGTGATTGAGGCAGTGCAGCGTAGGGTCACGAGATTGATCCCTGGGATGGCGGGACTGTCATATGAGGAAAGATTGAAAAGACTAGGCTTGTATTCACTGGAGTTTAGAAGGATGAGGGGGAATCTTATAGAAACATATAAAATTATAAAGGGACTGGACAAGCTAGATGCAGGAAAAATGTTCCCAATATTGGGCGAGTCCAGAACCAGGGGCCACAGTCTTAGAATAAAGGGGAGGCCATTTAAGACTGAGGTGAAAAAAAACTTTTTTACCCAGAGAGTTGTGAATTTGTGGAATTCCCTGCCACAGAGGGCAGTGGAGGCCAAATCACTGGATGGATTTAAGAAAGAGTTAGATAGAGCTCAAGGGATATGGGGAGAAGGCAGGCACGGGTTATTGCCTGCCTTCTCCCCGTTTATTGATTGATTGGGGACGATCAGCCATAATCACAATGAATGGCGGTGCTGGCTCGAAGGGCTGAATGGCCTCCTCCTGCACCTATTTTCTATGTTTCTATGAGTAGGTTACGGAGCATGTGTAGATGTGGCATCTTGGTCTGCATGGACAGGTTGGGCCAAAGGGCCTGTTCGCGTGCTATACGGCCCGATGACTAAAAGTGCTCTACCGAGCCGCACGTTATTAGAAATGTTGAAATGGAAAATGGGTTCATTTTATTGTGGTGTGTAATTAATGAAATGCTTA
>OY740793.1:1430632-1468132 GCA_963514005.1 Raja brachyura
TTTTCAAGAGAGAGTTAGATTTAGCTCTTCGGGCTAAAGAATCAAGGGATATGGGGTGAAAGCAGGAACGGGGTACTGATTGTGGATGATCAGCCATTGAGTGGCGGTGCTGGTTCGAAGGGCTGAATGGCCTCTTCCTGCACCTATGTTTCTATGTCCCCAACTCTGTGTTTGGAAGAGACAGTTCGTGATGGACGTTCCTCTCACTGACTGTGGCCTTCATTGGACATTGAGTGGTGTCTCTGTGTTTTGTTGCAGTTGGAGTTGACCTATCACCTCTTCATTGCAACCTTCGCAGGAGCTGCAGCAACAGCCATCGCATTGGTAAGTTGCAGCAGGGAGATGCACTGGTGGGGGTGGGTGTGAGAGGGAGGGGAGGGGGGCAGCAGTGATGGCGTTTCCCGGATTATGGACAGGCTGAATCCAACGGTACAGCAGCACTCATCACACCAGAGCCAGAAGACTGCAGGAGAAGGCCACTCGGCCCCTTCATCCTACCCCACCATTCTGTGATCGTAGCTGATCCAATGTTCCTCAATGCTTCTGGGAGGCGGCAGACGAGGTTTACCAGAATGGTGGCCACAGGGAGGGGTCGGACACACTTGGGATTCCTGACCGTATATGGGGCATGCGATGGGGTAGACAGTCAGAACCTTTTTCCCAGAGATGCTCACAGCAAGTCTGCATCTAGACTTGAACCACTGAGGGAGAAGGCTGGTGAATGGGATAGGTAGAGGTGCCCAGTGTGGGCAGATGGGCCGAAGGGCCTGTTTCTGTGCTCCGTGACTTTGAACTGTTGTCCTTGAGGTGGTTGCATTGGATTTCACAAACTTTAAACGTGTTTTATTTATTTATTTTTCTTCCAACCCCTCCCCCACCCCCACCCTCCCCCCCCCCCCCCCCACCCCCCACCCCTCCCCCCACCCCCACCCTCCCCCCCCCCCCCCCACCCCCACCCCTCCTCTCCCCAGCTCACATACATGATGGCCTCCACCTATAACTACGCTGTTCTGAAGTTTCTCAGCCGGGACAACTGTTGCACCAAGTTCTAACCCGCCCGCACCCCCTCTCCCCCCTCCCTCACTGCCCCCCCTCCCCTGCACAACGTAACGGGGGAAGCTCTCTGCCTGTGTGGTGATGTCTGATGTGCGGCCTAACGACATGGATCCTGTAACTCCTCTCACCCGGGACAGTGGAGGGGACACCTTGCCTCTAACAATGGTGCCCTGCTAACTACTGGTGTTGTATTAAAACAAGAGCCCTGTGCATTCTAACACAATGCAGAGACGAGCGTGACAACAGAATGTCGCACTAGTTATTGGTAAATGTGCTTTGTACGTGATGGTGGATTCTGCTTTCTGACCAGATTAACCTGTCTCTCACCGCGGTGACCCCTGGTCACCACTGACAATAAAGCCATCGGCCTGGCGAGAGCTGAGGAGGAATCTGTGCTTTGTGTTGCTGCCCTGATTATGGTGGACAGTTAGTTACAGGGCCCATCATCCATGCCCCCCTCGAGGGCCCAACCCATCCATGCCCCCCCTCGAGGGCCCACCCATCCATGCCCCCCTCGAGGGCCCAACCCATCCATGCCCCCCCTCGAGGGCCCAACCCATCCATGCCCCCCCTCGAGGGCCCAACCCATCCATGCCGGCCCTCGAGGGCCCCAACCCATCCATGCCCCCCCACGCTGGCCCAACCCATCCATGCCCCCCACCATGGCCCATCATCCATGCCCCCCACCATGGCCCCTCATCCATGCCCCCCCACGCTGGCCCAACCCATCCATGCCCCCCCACCATGGCCCATCATCCATGCCCCCCCACCATGGCCCATCATCCATGCCCCCCCACGCTGGCCCAACCCATCCATGCCGGCCCTCGAGGGCCCAACCCATCCATGCCCCCCCACGCTGGCCCAACCCATCCATGCCCCCCACCATGGCCCATCATCCATGCCCCCCCACCATGGCCCATCATCCATGCCCCCCCACGCTGGCCCAACCCATCCATGCCCCCCCACCATGGCCCATCATCCATGCCCCCCCACGCTGGGCCCAACCCATCCATGCCCCCCCCACCATGGCCTCTCATCCATGCCCCCCCTCGAGGGCCCAACCCATCAATGCCCCCCCACCATGGCCCCTCATCCATGCCCCCCCACGCTGACCCAACCCATCCATGCCCCCCCCACCATGGCCCCTCATCCATGCCCCCCCACGCTGACCCAACCCATCCATGCCCCCCAGCATGGCCCCTCATCCATGCCCCCCCATCATGGCCTCTCATCCATGCCCCCCCACGAGGGCCCAACCCATCCATGCCCCCCCACCATGGCCCCTCATCCATGCCCCCCCACCATGGCCCCTCATCCATGCCCCCCCACCATGGCCCCTCATCCATGCCCCCCCACCATGGCCCCTCATCCATGCCCCCCCACCATGGCCCCTCATCCATGCCCCCCCACCATGGCCCCCCATCCATGCCCCCCCACCATGGCCCCTCATCCATGCCCCCCACCATGGCCCCCCATCCATGCCCCCCACCCATGCCCCCCACCATGGCCCCTCATCATGCCCCCCCACCATGGCCAACCCATCCATGCCCCCCACCATGGCCCCTGATCCATGCCCCCCCACCATGGCCCCTCATCCATGCCCCCCCACCATGGCCCCTCATCCATGCCCCCCCACCATGGCCCCTCATCCATGCCCCCCCACCATGGCCCCCCATCCATGCCCCCCACGATGGCCCCTCATCCATGCCCCCCCACCATGGCCCCTCATCCATGCCCCCCCACCATGGCCCCTCATCCATGCCCCCCCACCATGGCCCCTCATCCATGCCCCCCCACCATGGCCCCCCATCCATGCCCTCCCACGATGGCCCCTCATCCATGCCCCCCACCATGGCCCCTCATCCATGCCCCCCCACAATGGCCCAACCCATCCATGCCCCCCCCCCCACGATGGCCCATCTACACTGGTCCCACTATCCATCATCCTCTGTGTGGAAAGGATGCCCCTCAGGTTCCCAGTAAATCTCTCCTCTCTCTCCCTCATCCTATGACCTTTGCTTCTTGTCCAGGGGGAACTGCAGACGCTGGTTTAAACCAAAGACACAAAAGGCTGGAGTAACTCAACGGGTCAGGCAGCATCTCTGGAGAAAAGGAAATCTGAAGAAAGGTGTTGACCCAAAATGTCACCTATTCCATGTTCTCCACAGATGCTGCCTGACCCGCTGAGTTACTCCAGCACTCTGTCACCTACGTTTTTGATTCGTCTACTCTGGGCATCCACCCATCTAGCTTCTTATTTTTCTGTCACCAGTTTGTCCCAACCAATGTCCCATCAGTAGGCGGTAGGTCCCCGTTTTCGACCTCAATCTTGTAGTGCATTGGCTCCCTGGAGCCTGTGGACACGTTACAGTATCTGTGGACATTTGGGATGCAGTACTTGGTTCCCTTTGTCCACAGCTGCCGTCAACAAGGCTGCCACTGGGCCTCACCTGCCCCCGGGCCTCACCTGCCCCCGGGCCTCACCTGCCCCCGGGCCTCACCTGCCCCCGGGCCTCACCTGCCCCCGGCCTCACCTGCCCCCGGGCCTCACCTGCCCCCGGGCCTCACCTGCCCCCGGGCCTCACCTGCCCCTTACCTGCCCCCAAGCCATCACCTGCCCCCAAGCCATCACCTGCCCCAAGCCATCACCTGCCCCCAAGTCATCACCTGCCCCCATGCCATCACCTGCCCCCATGCCATCACCTGCCCCATGCCATCACCTGCCCCCATGCCATCACCTGCCCCCATGCCATCACCTGCCCCGGCCTCACTGCCCTCACCTGCCCCCGGCCTCACCTGCCCCCGGGCCTCACCTGCCCCCGGGCCTCATCTGCCCCATGCCATCACCTGCCCCATGCCATCACCTGCCCATGTGATTTTTTCAGCCCCAGTCATAGCTGCAATATTTACTATATTAAGTTGGCTCCTTGTCCTCTGAACCTGGCCATTTACTATTTCTTGAAGGTTTTCAGTATCTCCTTCAGAAAGATGGACACAGAATAATTCCCTGCCTCTGCCTTATTTCCCACCTGGAGTGAGAGCTCCAGCCCACATCTGAACGGTTCCATCCTGGGCCAGGAGCTCATGGTTCTCCTCCCCGCTGGCTCTGCGCTGGGGCAGCAGTTGTGGTGATGGGCCGGGTGGCCTTTGTTCACGGGTTGAGGGAGACTCGTTTACTGTGAGCTGGTGTCTCAGCTGCTCCTGGTGACGGCAACCCTTGCATTTCCAGCCACCACCTCGTGACTTGGAACCAGGAGATGGGGAGACTGTTGCCTGGGACTGGCTCCAGGTGTGGATTGGATGGGCATCGCTCATTGAAGGTGGGGTCTTTGGGTGAGGCGGGGGTGCAGGTGATGGAGCCAAGTGGTTGGATGTTCACTGCCTCTACACTGGTGCTGGCATTGCTCACGTGGCTGTGGAGGCCACATCAGTGGATACATTGATCGCAGAGATCGATAGATTCTTGATCAGTACAGCTGTCTGGGGTTACGGGGAGAAGGCAGGAGAATGGGTTTAGGAGGGAGAGATAGATCAGCCGTGATTGAATGGTGGAGTAGACTTGATGGGCCGAATGGCCTAATTCTGCTCCTATTGCTTATGGACTTGAACTATCCAACCAAGGTCCTCAAGAAGGCGTCCCTGTGTGTCTGTGTGTCTCTTTCTGTGCCTGTGGCTCTGGACCTGTGGATCTCGGGGTGAGTCTTGGTGCCAGTGTGACCATGCCCGTGCCAACGAGCCCCCCCACCATCTCCACGCCTTTTCATTCCAGGTCAACTTCCTCCTCTGCCTGTCGGCCAACTGGGCGTACGGGAAGGAGGCGGGCAGATTGCAGCGGTGCGAGGCCGTGCGGGCCAAGGAGATGCAGGAGCTCAACACGTTGGAAACCCGCTGGTGATCCCCCCCCCCGGCTTGCTGCACCATCACAAGGACCGCTAGCCCACCCGCCCACGCTGCCAGCCCGCCCACGCTGCCAGCCCGCCCACGCTGCCAGCCCGCCCACGCTGCCAGCCCGCCCACACTGCCCGCCCATGCTGCCCGCCCGCCCACGCTGCCCGCCCACGCTGCCCGCCCACGCTGCCCGCCCGCCCACGCTGCCCGCCCGCCCACACTGCCCGCCCGCCCGCCCACGCTGCCCGCCCACCCACACTGCCCGTCCGCCCACACTGCCCACCCGCCCACACTGCCCGCCCGCCCACGCTACCAGCCCACGCTGCCCGCCCGCCCACACTGCCCGCCCGCCCACACTGCCCGCCCGCCCACGCTACCAGCCCACGCTGCCCGCCCGCCCACGCTGCCCGCCCTCCCACGCTACCAGCCCACACTGCCCGCCCACGCTGCCGCCCGCCCACACTGCCCGCCTGCCCACACTGCCCGCCCGCCCACACTGCCCGCCCGCCCACACTGCCCGCCCGCCCACGCTGCCAGCCCACGCTGCCAGCCCACGCTGCCAGCCCACGCTGCCAGCCCACGCTGCCCGCCCACACTGCCCCTCGCCCACGCAGCCCGCCCACGCAGCCCGCCCACGCTGCCCGCCCACGCTGCCCGCCCACGCTGCCCGCCCGCCAACAGTGCCCACCCGCCCACGCTGCTCGCCCACGCTGCCCGCCCGCCCACACTGCCCGCCCGCCCACACTGCCCGCCCGCCCACGCTGCCCGCCCTCCCACGCTGCCAGCCCACGCTGCCAGCCCACGCTGCCAGCCCACGCTGCCCGCCCACACTGCCCCTCGCCCACGCAGCCCGCCCACGCAGCCCGCCCACGCTGCCCGCCCACACTGCCCGCCCGCCCACACTGCCCACCCGCCCACGCTGCTCGCCCACGCTGCTCGCCCACGCAGCCCGCCCGCCCACGCAGCCCGCCCACGCTGCCCGCCCACGCTGCCCGCCCACGCTGCCCGCCCACACTGCCCGCCCGCCCACGCTGCCCGCCCGCCCACGCTGCCCGCCCGCCCACACTGCCCGCCCGCCCGCCCACGCTGCCCGCCCACACTGCCCGTCCGCCCACACTGCCCACCCGCCGACACTGCCCGCCCGCCCACGCTACCAGCCCACGCTGCCCGCCCGCCCACACTGCCCGCCCGCCCACACTGCCCGCCCGCCCACGCTACCAGCCCACGCTGCCCGCCCGCCCACGCTGCCCGCCCTCCCACGCTACCAGCCCACACTGCCCGCCCACGCTGCCGCCCGCCCACACTGCCCGCCTGCCCACACTGCCCGCCCGCCCACACTGCCCGCCCGCCCACGCTGCCAGCCCACGCTGCCAGCCCACGCTGCCAGCCCACGCTGCCCGCCCACACTGCCCCCCGCCCACGCAGCCCGCCCACGCAGCCCGCCCACGCTGCCCGCCCACGCTGCCCGCCCACGCTGCCCGCCCGCCAACAGTGCCCACCCGCCCACGCTGCTCGCCCACGCTGCCCGCCCGCCCACACTGCCCGCCCGCCCACACTGCCCGCCCGCCCACGCTGCCCGCCCTCCCACGCTACCAGCCCACGCTGCCAGCCCACGCTGCCAGCCCACGCTGCCCGCCCACACTGCCCCTCGCCCACGCAGCCCGCCCACGCAGCCCGCCCACGCTGCCCGCCCACACTGCCCGCCCGCCCACACTGCCCACCCGCCCACGCTGCTCGCCCACGCTGCTCGCCCACGCTGCCCGCCCGCCCACGCAGCCCGCCCACGCTGCCCGCCCACGCTGCCCGCCCACGCTGCCCGCCCACGCTGCCCGCCCACGCTGCCCGCCCACACTGCCCGCCCGCCCACACTGCCCGCCCGCCCACACTGCCCGCCCGCCCACACTGCCCGCCCGCCCACACTGCCCACCCGCCCACACTGCCCGCCCACGCTGCCCGCCCACACTGCCCCCCCGCCCACACTGCCCCCCCGCCCACGCTGCCCGCCCACGCTGCCCGCCCACGCTGCCCGCCCACACTGCCCGCCTGCCCACACTGCCCGCCCCGCCCACACTGCCCGCCCCGCCCACACTGCCCGCCCGCCCACGCTACCAGCCCACGCTGCCCGCCCGCCCACGCTACCAGCCCACACTGCCCGCCCACACTGCCTGCCCGCCCACACTGCCCGCCTGCCCACGCTGCCCGCCCGCCCACGCTGCCCGCCCGCCCACGCTGCCCGCCCTCCCACGCTGCCCGCCCGCCCATGCTACCAGCCCACGCTGCCCGCCCGCCCACGCTGCCCGCCCGCCCACGCTACCAGCCCACACTGCCCGCCCACGCTGCCGCCCGCCGACACTGCCCGCCCACACTGCCCGCCCGCCCACACTGCCCGCCCACGCTGCCCGCCCACGCTGCCAGCCCACGCTGCCAGCCCACGCTGCCAGCCCACGCTGCCAGCCCACGCTGCCCGCCCACGCTGCCCCTCGCCCACGCTGCCCGCCCACGCTGCCCGCCCACGCTGCCCGCCCACGCTGCCCGCCCACGCTGCCCGCCCACACTGCCCACCCGCCCACGCTGCCAGCCCACGCTGCCCGCCCACGCTGCCCGCCCACACTGCCCGCCCACACTGCCCCCCCGCCCACGCTGCCCGCCCACGCTGCCCGCCCACGCTGCCCGCCCACACTGCCCGCCCGCCCACACTGCCCGCCCGCCCACGCTACCAGCCCACGCTGCCCGCCCGCCCACGCTACCAGCCCACACTGCCTGCCCGCCCACACTGCCCGCCCGCCCACACTGCCCGCCCGCCCACACTGCCCGCCCGCCCACGCTGCCCGCCCGCCCACGCTACCAGCCCACGCTGCCCGCCCGCCCACACTGCCCGCCCACGCTGCCAGCCCGCCCACGCTACCAGCACACGCTGCCCGCCTGCCCACGCTGCCCGCCCGCCCACGCTGCCCGCCCGCCCACGCTGCCCGCCCGCCCACACTGCCCGCCCGCCCACACTGCCCGTCCACGCTGCCAGCCCGCCCACGCTACCAGCCCACGCTGCCCGCCCGCCCACATTGCCCGCCCGCCCACACTGCCCGCCCACGCTGCCAGCCCGCCCACGCTACCAGCCCACGCTGCCTGCCCGCCCACGCTACCAGCCCACACTGCCCGCCCACGCTGCCGCCCGCCGACACTGCCCGCCCACACTGCCCGCCCGCCCACACTGCCCGCCCGCCCACACTGCCCGCCCGCCCACGCTGCCAGCCCACGCTGCCAGCCCACGCTGCCCGCCCACACTGCCCCTTGCCCACGCTGCCCGCCCGCCCACGCTGCCCGCCCACGCTGCCCACCCACGCTGCCCGCCCACACTGCCCGCCCGCCCACACTGCCCACCCGCCCACGCTGCCAGCCCACGCTGCCCCCCCACGCTGCCCGCCCACACTGCCCCCCCGCCCACACTGCCCGCCCACGCTGCCCGCCCACGCTGCCCACCCACGCTGCCCGCCCACGCTGCCCGCCCACATTGCCCGCCCGCCCACACTGCCCGCCCACGCTGCCAGCCCGCCCACGCTACCAGCCCACGCTGCCTGCCCGCCCACGCTACCAGCCCACACTGCCCGCCCACGCTGCCGCCCGCCGACACTGCCCGCCCACACTGCCCGCCCGCCCACACTGCCCGCCCGCCCACACTGCCCGCCCGCCCACGCTGCCAGCCCACGCTGCCAGCCCACGCTGCCCGCCCACACTGCCCCTTGCCCACGCTGCCCGCCCGCCCACGCTGCCCGCCCACGCTGCCCGCCCACGCTGCCCACCCACGCTGCCCGCCCACACTGCCCGCCCGCCCACACTGCCCACCCGCCCACGCTGCCAGCCCACGCTGCCCCCCCACGCTGCCCGCCCACACTGCCCCCCCGCCCACACTGCCCGCCCACGCTGCCCGCCCACGCTGCCCACCCACGCTGCCCGCCCACGCTGCCCGCCCACACTGCCCGCCCGCCCACACTGCCCGCCCGCCCACGCTACCAGCCCACGCTGCCCGCCCGCCCACGCTACCAGCCCACACTGCCCGCCCACACTGCCCGCCCGCCCACACTGCCCGCCCGCCCACACTGCCCGCCCGCCCACGCTGCCCGCCCGCCCACGCTACCAGCCCACGCTGCCCGCCCGCCCACACTGCCCGCCCACGCTGCCAGCCCGCCCACGCTACCAGCACACGCTGCCCGCCCGCCCACGCTGCCCGCCCGCCCACGCTGCCCGCCCGCCCACGCTGCCCGCCCGCCCACGCTGCCCGCCCACACTGCCCGCCCACGCTGCCAGCCCGCCCACGCTACCAGCCCACGCTGCCCGCCCGCCCACGCTGCCCGCCCGCCCACGCTGCCCGCCCGCCCACGCTGCCCGCCCACACTGCCCGCCCGCCCACACTGCCCGCCCACGCTGCCAGCCCGCCCACGCTACCAGCCCACGCTGCCCGCCCGCCCACACTGCCCGCCCGCCCACACTGCCCGCCCACGCTGCCAGCCCGCCCACGCTACCAGCCCACGCTGCCAGCCCACCCACGCTACCAGCCCACACTGCCCGCCCGCCGACACTGCCCGCCCACACTGCCCGCCCGCCCACGCTACCAGCGCACACTGCCCGCCCGCCCACGCTGCACGCCCGCCCACGCTGCCCGCCCGCCCACGCTGCCCGCCCGCCCACACTGCCCGCCCGCCCACGCTACCAGCGCACACTGCCCGCCCGCCCACGCTGTCCGCCCGCCCACGCTACCAGCCCACGCTGCCCGCCCGCCCACGCTACCAGCCCACGCTGCCCGCCCGCCCACGCTACCAGCACACGCTGCCCACCCGCCCACGCTGCCCGCCCGCCCACGCTGCCCGCCCGCCCACACTGCCCGCCCGCCCACACTGCCCGCCCACGCTGCCAGCCCGCCCACGCTACCAGCCCACGCTGCCCGCCCGCCCACACTGCCCGCCCGCCCACACTGCCCGCCCACGCTGCCAGCCCGCCCACGCTACCAGCCCACGCTGCCCGCCCGCCCACGCTACCAGCCCACACTGCCCGCCCACGCTGCCGCCCGCCCACACTGCCCGCCCGCCCACACTGCCCGCCCGCCCACGCTGCCAGCCCACGCTGCCAGCCCACGCTGCCAGCCCACGCTGCCAGCCCACGCTGCCAGCCCACGCTGCCCCTCGCCCACGCTGCCCGCCCACGCTGCCCGCCCACGCTGCCCGCCCACGCTGCCCGCCCACGCTGCCCGCCCACACTGCCCGCCCGCCCACACTGCCCGCCCGCCCACGCTGCCCGCCCACGCTGCCCGCCCACACTGCCCCCTCGCCCACGCTGCCCGCCCGCCCACGCTGCCCGCCCACGCTGCCCGCCCACACTGCCCGCCCGCCCACACTGCCCGCCCGCCCACGCTACCAGCCCGCCCACGCTACCAGCACACGCTGCCCACCCGCCCACGCTGCCCGCCCGCCCACGCTGCCCGCCCGCCCACGCTGCCCGCCCGCCCACGCTGCCCGCCCACACTGCCCGCCCGCCCACACTGCCCGCCCACGCTGCCAGCCCGCCCACGCTACCAGCCCACGCTGCCCACCCGCCCACGCTGCCCGCCCGCCCACGCTGCCCGCCCGCCCACGCTGCCCGCCCACACTGCCCGCCCGCCCACACTGCCCGCCCACGCTGCCAGCCCGCCCACGCTACCAGCCCACGCTGCCCGCCCGCCCACACTGCCCGCCCGCCAACACTGCCCGCCCACGCTGCCAGCCCGCCCACGCTACCAGCCCACGCTGCCAGCCCACCCACGCTACCAGCCCACACTGCCCGCCCGCCGACACTGCCCGCCCACACTGCCCGCCCGCCCACGCTACCAGCGCACACTGCCCGCCCGCCCACGCTGCACGCCCGCCCACGCTGCCCGCCCGCCCACGCTGCCCGCCCGCCCACGCTACCAGCCCACGCTGCCCGCCCGTCCACGCTGCCCGCCCGCCCACGCTACCAGCCCACACTGCCCGCCCGCCCACTCTGCCCGCCCGCCCACACTGCCCGCCCGCCCACACTGCCCGCCCGCCCACACTGCCCGCCCGCCCACACTGCCCGCCCACACTGCCCGCCCACACTGCCCGCCCACACTGCCCGCCCACACTGCCCGCCCACACTGCCCGCCGACACTGCCCGCCGACACTGCCCGCCGACACTGCCCGCCGACACTGCCCGCCGACACTGCCCGCCGACACTGCCCGCCCACACTGCCCGCCCACACTGCCCGCCCACACTGCCCGCCGACACTGCCCGCCGACACTGCCCGCCGACACTGCCCGCCGACACTGCCCGCCGACACTGCCCGCCGACACTGCCCGCCGACACTGCCCGCCCGCCCACACTGCCCGCCCACGCTGCCAGCCCGCCCACGCTGCCCGCCCGCCCACGCTGCCCGCCCACGCTGCCCGCCCTCCCACACTGCCCGCCCACGCTGCCCGCCCTCCCACACTGCCCGCCCACGCTGCCCGCCCGCCCACGCTACCAGCCCACGCTGCCAGCCCGCCCACGCTACCAGCCCGCCCACGCTACCAGCCCACACTGCCCGCCCGCCCACACTGCCCGCCCGCCCACACTGCCCGCCCACACTGCCCGCCCACACTGCCCGCCCACACTGCCCGCCCACACTGCCCGCCCACACTGCCCGCCCACACTGCCCGCCCACACTGCCCGCCCACACTGCCCGCCCACACTGCCCGCCCACACTGCCCGCCCACACTGCCCGCCCACACTGCCCGCCCGCCCACACTGCCCGCCTGCCCGCCCACGCTGCCAGCCCGCCCACGCTACCAGCCCACGCTGCCCGCCCGCCCACACTGCCCGCCCGCCCACACTGCCCGCCCACGCTGCCAGCCCGCCCATGCTACCAGCCCACACTGCCCGCCCGCCGACACTGCCCGCCCACACTGCCCGCCCACGCTACCAGCGCACACTGCCCGCCCGCCCACGCTGCCCGCCCGCCCACGCTGCCCGCCCGCCCACGCTGCCCGCCCGCCCACACTGCCCGCCCGCCCACGCTACCAGCGCACACTGCCCGCCCGCCCACGCTGTCCGCCCGCCCACGCTACCAGCCCACGCTGCCCGCCCGCCCACGCTACCAGCCCACGCTGCCCGCCCGCCGACACTGCCCGCCCACGCTGCCCACCCGCCCACGCTGCCCGCCCGCCCTGCCCGCCCGCCCACACTGCCCGCCCGCCCACACTGCCCGCCCGCCCACACTGCCCGCCCGCCCACACTGCCCGCCCGCCCGCACTGCCCGCCCGCCCGCACTGCCCGCCCGCCCGCACTGCCCGCCCGCCGACACTGCCCGCCGACACTGCCCGCCGACACTGCCCGCCCGCCGACACTGCCCGCCCGCACTGCCCGCCCGCACTGCCCGCCCACACTGCCCGCCCACACTGCCCGCCCACACTGCCCGCCCACACTGCCCGCCCCCACTGCCCGCCCCCACTGCCCGCCCCCACTGCCCGCCCCCACTGCCCGCCCCCACTGCCCGCCCCCACTGCCCGCCCCCACTGCCCGCCCCCACTGCCCGCCCCCACTGCCCGCCCCCACTGCCCGCCGCCACTGCCCGCCGCCACTGCCCGCCGCCACTGCCCGCCGCCACTGCCCGCCGCCACTGCCCGCCGCCACTGCCCGCCCCCACTGCCCGCCCCCACTGCCCGCCCCCACTGCCCGCCCACACTGCCCGCCCGCCCACACTGCCCGCCCGCCCACACTGCCCGCCCACACTGCCCGCACACACTGCCCGCCCGCCCACGCTACCAGCCCACGCTGCCCGCCCACACTGCCCGCCCACACTGCCCGCCCGCCGACACTGCCCGCCCGCCCACACTGCCCGTCCACATAGACACTGGTGTCGTGCACCTTCAATGACCTGGAGAGGTTAGGATGGCATCGGGAATGCCAGGAATTCCCAGCTCACTGGCCATCGGTTTGGGGATTAGGTCCCTGATTCAATTAAAATCTTGGGTCTTGGATGAAAATAAACTCCAGCGTTTATAAAGAACCATTTCTTGTTGTGCTAGAATGTTCTACATGGAGTGAAGGTGTTGGGAACGCAACCAGCTCTCTGGTGCTGCCTGTGTGGAGTTTGCACGTTCTCCTCTGTGTGTGACTGTATGAGGCTTCCCCGGCTGCTCTTATTTAAGACAGTCATGAGGTTTTATTGGCTCTGAAACGGGCCATTCGGCCCACTATGTCCCTGCTGACCTGTACAATTTCCTCCCCTATCCCAGACTATAGGGCAGTGGGCTTACTGGCTGCTGCCTGCGAGGGGAGGGTGTGTGGTGCTACACATGGGTGCTCGAGGATAGGCACCGACATGATGGGCTGAATGGTCTGTCTCTGTTTGACGGTCGGTATAAGGGGGTATATTTGCCGTTCCCCCTGCTCCCCTGGGCTGGGCATCACTGGGTGGGGAAGGCAGCGAGAGTCTGGCATCAGGGGCTGTAAATTGCCCCGTGTGTGTGGGCGTGTGTGGGTGTGTGGGCGTGTGGGTGTGTGGGTGTGTGTGGGGGGGTGTGGGTGTGTGTGTGGGGGGGGTGTGGGTGTGTGTGTGTGAGGGGGGTGTGTGTGTGGGGGGGCTGTGTGTGTGGGGGGTGGTGTGTGTGTGGGGGGTGGTGTGTGTGTGGGAGGGGTGTGTGTGGGAGGGGTGTGTGTGGGGGGGGTGTTTGGGGGGGGGTGTGTGTGGGGGGGGGTGTGTGTGGGGGGGGGTGTGTGTGGGGGGTGGGTGTGTGTGGGGGGGTGGGTGTGTGTGTGTGTGTGTGTGTGGGGGTGTGGGTGTGTGTATGGGTGTGGGGGGGTGTGTGTGTGGGTGTGGGGGTGTGTGGATGGGGGTGTGTGGGGGTGTGTGTGGGGATGTGTGTGGGGATGTGTGTGGGGATGTGTGTGGGGATGTGTGTGGGGATGTGTGTGGGGGTGTGTGATGAGAATGTGGGGAGAATGGGTTCCGGGGAAGATGAGAGGCAGAGCAGGATTGTCTCGGTCAGCCAGCATGGACTGGATGGGCTGAATGTCTCCTCGCCACCAGTAAGGGAAGGTTTGGTTTGCCAAAACATAAGAGGCCTGACCTCGACCCGAAACATCACCCATTCCTTCTCTCCAGAGACGCTGCCTGTCCCGCTGAGTTACTCCAGCATTTTGTGCGTATCTTCGGTTTAAAGCAGCATCTGCAGTTCCCTCTGCACGAGGCGTCGGTCTGTCTGAAGAACGAGCTGGGACATGCGGCAAGTGAGCAGGGGCCTCCACTAATCTGCTCCCACATCAACAGCTTCAACATTTCCCAGCCAACAAGGGCGGGATTAAATCAACACTGAAGGGGAACGTTTAACCCTTCGGTCCCCAGCCCCCAGCCCCAGCCCCAGCCCCCGCCCCCGCCCCAGCCCCAGCCCCAGCCCCAGCCCTGGAGCAGCTTCAGTCTTGGGGTAATGACAGGGGAATATTCCTTGGGCCAACTCCAGTCTTTAGCCCCCTACCCAATTAGCCTGCCGGCCCGGCCCACCCCTCACACTCCAATGTCATAGTTATTGTGCTTTACGAGGTATGGTGTGGAAACAGGCCCTTCGGCCCACCCAGTCCCTGCTAGCCGTGAAACACATCTTTCTACCCCAGGTGATTTAACCTTCCCCCACATTCTGCCCCTCACCCACACACAGGGGGCAATTAACCCCTCCCCCCTGACCCACCCCGACCCTGCACATCTTTGGCATGTGGTAGAGAGGTGCAGCACCCGGGGGGAGCTCACGCGGTCACGGGGAGAACATGCAAACTCCACAAAGACAGCACTGGAGGTCGAGATCGAACCTGGGTCTCTGGCGCTGTGAGGCAGCGGTTCCACTCGCTGTGTCCCTGGGCATCTTGAACGGAGGGGCTGACGTGGGGGAGGAGGGGAGGGGGGGCGCTGGGCTAGACCACGGGCAGGGTCACAGACCGGCAGAATGGCCTTTGACCCGGCCCCACCTGTTCCCTGATGGGCCACGCACTGACCTGTGACCCACACTCCCAGAGGGGTCAGAGGGTAACCTTGAGGGGGGGGGAGGGGGGGAGGATGACTGGTCCTCCATCCACATTGGCATCTCCTGTAGTGCAGGGAAGTACTCTGACCCCAGGCTCACCACTCACCGAGCCTTCGGGAGGTACAGCAGGGAAACAGGCCCTTCGGCCCACTGAGTCTCTGCTGGTTGCCAACAATACAACATGTAGGGTTATTAACGTCACGTGCACAGAGGTACATTAAACAGGTTTGTGACAGACCAGACCAGACACACATACAGTCCCCATTACCCCACTCACAACAAGGGCCGAGTGCCCCTGGTCCTCACCTTTCACCCCACCAGCCGGCACATACAACAGATAGTCCTCCGCCAGTTTCGCCACCTCCAACGTGACCCCTCCACTCGCCACATCTTCCCATCTCCCCCCCTATCTGCCTTCCGCAAAGACCGCTCCCTCCGCAACTCCCTTGTCAATTCTTCCCTTCCCTCCTGCTCCACTCCTTCCCCGGGCACTTTCCCTTGCAACCGCAAGAATTGCTACACTTGTCCCTTCACCTCCCCCCTCCACTCCATTCAGGGACCCAAGCAGTCATTCCAAGTCCGACAGAGGTTCACCTGCACCTCCTCCAACCTCATCTACCGCATCCGTTGCTCCAGATGCCAGCTGATCTATATAGAAACATAGAAACATAGAAATTAGGTGCAGGAGTAGGCCCTTCGAGCCTGCACCGCCATTCAATATGATCATGGCTGATCATCCAACTCAGTATCCCGTACCTGCCTTCTCTCCATACCCTCTGATCCCCTTAGCCACAAGGGCCACATCTAACTCCCTCTTAAATATAGCCAATGAACTGGCCTCAACTACCCTCTGTGGCAGAGCGTTCCAGAGACCCACCACTCGGTGAGACCAAGCGGAGGCTGGGCGATCGTTTCGCCGAACACCTCCGCTCGGTCCGCAATAACCAACCCGACCTCCCGGTGGCTCAGCACTTCAACTCCCCCTCCCACTCCGTATCCGACCTCTCGGTCCTGGGCCTCCTCCACGGCCAGAGTGAGCAACACCGCAAGTTGGAGGAACAGCACCTCATATTCCGCTTGGGGAGTCTGCATCCTCTGGGCTTAAACATTGAATTTTCTCAATTCTGTTAACCCAGACTGCCTCCTCCCCTTCCCACCTCTCCCTCAGCCCTCGGGCCCTGGCATTCCTTCTCTCTCTATCTCTCCCCCACCCAAGTCGCACTAGCTTCTCATTTTCACACTACAAACAGCTTACAATGGCCTGTTTCCTTTATCATCAATACTTTTTTGCATATCTTTCATTCATTGTTCTTTATCTCTCCACATCACTGTTTATATCTCTCGTTTCCCTGATCCCTGACCAGTCTGAAGAAGGGTCTCGACCCGAAACGTCGCCTATCTCCTTCGCTCCTTAGATGCTGCTGCACCCGCTGAGTTTCTCCAGCCTTTTGTGTAACCCCCCACACATACAGTCAGTTCACACTCAGATTCAATAGCTCGAGGAAAGAGATAGGTGCGAAGTCTAGTTCTCAGCATTGTAGCCCATCAGATCCATAGAATAGTTGAATGGAACATGGGTCATAAATAGAAGCATCTTCAACATGAGCGGTTTCAGATTTAATTAGAAGGTTGGAGATTGGAGAACGTATTTTATCCACCCCAGAGTCTGAGGAAGGGTCTCGACCCGAAACGTCACCCATTCCTTCTCTCCAGAGACGCTGCCTGCCTGGCCCGCTGAGTTACTCCAGCTTTTTGTGTCTATCTTCGATTTAAACCAGCGTCTGCAGTTCCTACCTACACAATCCATCTTTTATCCTCCCCACATTCCCACCAACTCCCCCCCCCCCCCCCCCGCCCCCCCCAGAATCTGCCCCTCAAACACACATCGGGGGCATTGATCCCACGGACCTGCCTGCCCTGCAGATGTGTGAGTGTGCGGAGCCCCCAGGGGAGACCCCCTCCCCACCCCCATCGCAGGAGGTGGGTTGATGCTGGGGGTCTGGGCCACCCCTGGTCAGCACAGCGGGCGGGACTAGGTGATGTTGGAGAAGGGGGTTGGAGACGGGGATACTGTCCGGCCTCCATCTACACTCCCGCTGCCTGGGGAAAGCTGACGACATAATCAAGGACCACTCACCCCTCCCCCCCACCGCTCATTCCCTCCCCTCCCCTCGCCCACCTGGCAGAACCTGCAGCAGTTTGAACCTGCACACACCACCAGACTCAGGTACAGCTTCCTCCACTCTGTTATCATCACACTACTGAATACTGCTCCTATAAACTAGGATGTGGCCCCGATCTTCCAGCCTACCTTATTGTAGACACTGTGCTTTTCCTCTGTAGCTGGAACATCATATTCTGCTCGCTGGTATTTTCCCTGTGCTATTACCTTCTCTACTAGTGTACGGTTTGATGGCACTCGTGTTTGGTCTAGTCTAGTGTGACACATACACACAGTTATTCACTGTACCTCGGTACACGTGACGTTAGTCTCTGAGCAGGTCCCTGGTTGCAACTTGCTTCTCACACTCCCCCACTGTGTGTGTGTGTGTGTGTGTGTGCGTGTGTGTGCGTGTCTGTGTGCGCACGTGTGCGTGTGTGTCTGTGTGCGCACGTGTGCGTGTGCGAGTTGCGCCCAGCCAGGGGGGAGAGCTGTGGAATTGCAGGAATGGCTGCAGTTTGGGGAAAGACCAGTCCTTCTCTGCTCTGTACTGCCCTTCTGATTCATGAACCTGGTTGAGTCCTTCAATCTGACTCTACTCACCACTGGACCCACTCACAAGCTTGGCCATTCACTCGACCTGGTGCTATCGTCTGGTCTCCCAATTTGTAATACAGAAATTGTTGACGCCTGTCTGTCTGATCATAGTGCAATTATATTCGATGCATGTCTGCCTTTCTCTCCCTCAAAGTCCCATCTCCCTGCTCGCTACTCCCGCTACGTTAACTCCACGACTGCCAGTAAGTTCTCTGAGGCTCTCATAGCCGCGCCCGACATCTGCGCCATCGAGGCGTCTCCCCTCCATCTCAGCACTGCCGACCTCATTTCTTTATTCAACACCACTTGCTCTTCCATCCTGGATTCTGTTGCTCCTCTTAAAATGAAAAAGCCTAGGCCTAAAGGCTGGCCGTGGCTCAGTGTCACCACCAGAGCCCTAAGAAGAGAGTGCAGAAAATCTGAACGGAAGTACAAATCTGATAAGCTTCAAATTTCCTTTGAACTTCTGAGAAACAATCTTCACAAATACCAGGAAGCAGTAAAGTCTGCGAGACCACATTACTTTTCCGAACTTATTTCCAAAAACGCCCATAACTCCAAGGTCCTATTTAGTACCATTACCCCTGTCATATGTCCCGCCCCCAGCACCAGCTTAGCTGGCTCCCCTGCTAAGTGTGAAGAATTCTGTACTTTTTTCACAAGTAAAGTTAAGAACATCAGAACGAATATTTCCCCTCCCATCCGTGACCTGGCTGTCTCATTGGTCTGTTCTTCTAAATTAGACTGTTTCCAACCTGTTACTCTACCCCCCCCCCCTTGTAAAGCTGGTCTCCACCATGAAACCTGCTACCTGCCCCCTCGACATTATCCCCACTGCCCTTCTGAAGAATGTCATTGCAATAGCGGGTCCCAGCATCCTCGCTATCATCAACAGTTCTCTGGCCACTGGCGCTGTTCCTACCTGCTTCAAGCACAAGGTGGTCCAGCCCCTCCTGAAAAAACCTAACCTCGACCCCACCTTGCCTAGCAACTACAGACCTATTTCCAAGCTGCCTTTCCTTTTAAAAGTCCTTGAAAAGGTGATTCTAAACCAACTAATGCCTTCCCTTCACCAAAATACTATCTTGGAAAGTTTCCAATCAGGTTTCAGGGCTCACCACAGCACAGTCTGCCTTGTTGAAGGTACATAACGACCTACTTCTCACCATTGACTCCGGCGACTGTGCAATCCTGCTCCTTCTTGACCTCAGTGCAGCATTTGATATAGTCGACCACACCATCCTAATTGACTGTCTCCGGTACGGGGTTGGTATTGATGGCACTGCCCTGAGCTGGTTCATCTCCTACCTCAAAGGCAGGAGTTTCTCTACCAACACAGGCAACTCTTTCTCCTCCCCAGCTAGCCTCTGCTGCGGGGTTCCACAAGGTTCCATCCTTGGCCAGATTCTCTTCTCCCTGTACATGCTCCCCCTGGGCCAAGTCATTGAAAGGCACGGCATTTACTTCCATTGCTACGCAGACGATACACAACTGTACCTCCCCCTGAAGCCCAAAAAACAATCAAATCTACTCAGCCTTATGCACTGCCTCGAGGATACAAAGTGTTGGATGGCCCAGAACTTCCTCCAACTAAACGAGAGCCTGAGGTCATCCTCCTCGGACCCTCAGACTCAATCAAAATGATAGCAGGCAGCCTTGGAAGCCTTACCCCACTACTCAAACCGCACCTCACAAACCTTGGTGTGATATTTGACTCTGCATTGAAATTTGACAAACAAGTCAATGCCATGGTAAAAGCTCGCTTTGAATAACTAAAATACAACCTTTCCAACAATTCGACCACCTTGAAAAGATCATCCATACATTTATCTCCTCCCGCCTAGATTACTGCAACTCCCTGCAGCATAAGGAGCAGAACATCAAGGTTCTGCAACAGCTTCTTCCCACGAGCCATCAGACTCCTGAATGCCATGTAATGGGCTGCCACCATTGTCTATTTATCCTTTTCATACATACCTATCCTTCAGTTCATTATCGTGTTGCACAGGGAGCCAAATGCAACGTAATTTCGTTTGGAACTGCATATATCAATGTATTTCTAAATGACAATAAAGTTTGTTTGACTTTTGACTTTTGACTTGACCTCTACACTGGCATCAGCCAATCTTCCCTGTCCCACTTGCAACTGGCCCAAAACGCCTCAGCGAGACTGCTGACAGGCACCCGATAAAGGGACCACATCACCCCGATTCTGGCCTCTCCACTGGCTCCCTGTGCGGTTCTGAATAAATTTCAAGATCCTTCTCTATGTCCACAAAGCCCTCAATGGTCTTGCCCCCACCTACATCAAAAGTCTGCTTACCCACCACACCACCTCCAGGTCCCTCAGATCGGCCGACTTGGGGTTACTGAACATCCCGCGGTCTAGGCATAAGCTCAGGGGCGACCGACCGCGCCTTTGCGGTTGCAGCTCCTAAACTGTGGAACAGTATCCCTCTTCCCATCAGAACTGCCCCCTCCATCAACTCTTTTAAGTCCAGACTTAAAACGTATTTCTACTCTCAAGCCTTTCTTGAGGTCCTCTGAGGGAGCGCTGTATGTATGTGTTGTAGATCTATGTACCACTGTATGTAGCACGTGAGTACCTGCACTGATGTGAAGCACTTTGGGCAACGAGAGTTGTTTTTAAATGTGCCAGAGAAATAAAAGTGACTTGACGTGAATTGTGCTTCACACCAGTAGAGTGAGCTGTGGCCCTGTTCCTGCTTCAGTCTGTAGAAGGGTGTCGACCCGAAACCTCACCCATCCCTTCTCTCCAGAGATGCTGCCTGTCCCACTGAGATACTCCAGCATTTTGTGTCTACCTTGCATTTAAACCAGCATCTGCAGTTCTTTCCTACACAAGGATAGGGCGCTGGTGGGGAGGGGCCGAGGATGCTGCCTGGGCTTGAGGGCCTGAGCTACAGGGAGAGGTTGGGCACCTCTTGTAGAGGCGTATAAAATCATGAGGGGAATAGATCGGGTAGGTGCACCGAGTAGGGATAGCAAGAACCATAGGTTTCACTGGAACCTGAGGGGCAGTTTTTTTTAACACATGAAGCTCACAGCATGAACACAGGCCTTTTGGCCCATCATGCCCTTGCTGCCCACGTTGACCGACTGGGCTAGTCCCATTTGCCCATAGCCTTCAAAACATTTCCTATCTGTTGACATATCAAGAAACAGTTGGACAGGTATTGAATTGAATTGAATTGAATTGAATTGAATTGAATGCCTTTATTGTCATTCAGACCTTTCGGTCTGAACGAAATTTCGTGCCTGCAGTCATACATATATAAAAATAACAAATCCACACAATAAACACAAAATTAACATCCACCACAGTGAGTTCACCAAACACCTCCTCACTGTGGTGGAAGGCAAAAGTCTTAGGGTCTCTGTCTTTCTCCCCTCCTTATTCTCCCTCTGCGCTGAGGAGATCCAGGCCGCCGCCACCGCTGACGCCGGAACGCCGGAACACCGCCACAGGGCCCGCCGCCGAAACGTCGCTGGAGCACTGCAGCTCCCGAAAGCCAGGCCGCCGCTGGAGCACCGCAGCTCCCGAAACCCAGGCCACCGCTGGAGCACCGCAGCTCCCGAAAGCCAGGCCGCCGCTGGAGCACCGCAGCTCCCGAAACCCAGGCCGACGCTGGAGCACCGCAGCTCCCGAAACCCAGGCCGCCGCTGGAGCACCGCAGCTTCCGAAACCCAGGCCGCCGCTGGAGCACCGCAGATCCCGAAAGCCAGGCCGCCGCTGGAGCACCGCAGCTCCCGAAACCCAGGCCGCCGCTGGAGCACCGCAGCTCAGAGGGAGCCAGGCCGCCGCTGGAGCACCGCAGCTCCCGAAACCCAGGCCGCCGCTGGAGCACCGCAGCTCCCGAAACCCAGGCCGCCGCTGGAGCACCGCAGCTCCCGAAAACCAGGTCGCCGCCGGAAGCCAGGTCGCCGCTGAAGGTACATGGATAGGACAGGTTTAGTGGAATATGGGCCAAATGCAGGCAGGTGGGACTAGTGTAGATGGGGCCTGTTGGTTGGCAAGATGGGCTGAAGGGCCTGTTTCCATGCTGTATCACCACGAGTCCCTAGGATGGAGTGAGGTTCAAGAGTTCATGGTTCATATGTTCCAGCAGCAGCGTTAGAGGCCATTTGGCCCATCAAGTCTACTCTGCCCTTCAACGGCAAAGATGTAATGGAGAGAGCAGGAGTGAAGGAGTTACCAGTTGTAAGCCTGTTTACCAGATGACAGAGTGGGCTGGTGACTCACCTCCCAGTTCTGTCACTTTCCCTGCCATCTGTTGAGCCTGTGTGACAAACGTCATCCTTCATTGCTTCTGTTATATATATATATAAACCTCAGGTGCAAATAATATTCAGGGCAGCAAAGATGCCGGCTGTAATGTCTGTGCATTGGTATAGAGGTTCCAGGGACTGACACCAGCATGTCATGCAGCATAGCACAGGCCCTTCGGCCCAACTTGCCTATGCTGACCAAGATGCCCCTTCTACACTAGCTCAGGCCCTCTAGTCCTGGCAACATCCTCGTTACCCATTCCAGCTTGACTCCCTGTAGCAGGGTGACCAAAACGGAACACCATGCTCCCAATGAGCGTAACCACCGAGGTATCTGGGCTGTACTGTTCACGTTGTATGTTCCATGTGTCAGGATTTGGGCTAAGGCAACAAATACGTAGAGGGGAAAGGTCTTCACTCAGAGGGTGGTCTCTGGTGGATGCTAAACCACTCAATGCATTTACTGCAGAGACGCTGAATGTCCAACTGCAATGGGCATCTTGGGACTGGACCAGGATGGGCTATGATGGGATAGTATTGTGGTGGAGGGAACAGACACGAAGGGCTGAATGTCCTCTGTGAGCTCCGGTTTCCTCGCCCATCCCAAAGGCGCGCGAGTGCGTAGGGTAATTGGCTTCTGTGAGATTGCCCCTAGTCTGGGTGGGTAATCAATGGCCAGCATGGACTCGGTGGGCCGAAGGGCCTGTTTTCATGCTGTATCTCCATGCATGCATGAATGTATCAGAACTTTCCCTGGGGAGGGAGATTGCAACCTTCACGTGGCCCGCCCTGTTTCGACTAATGCAATCAACTCGCCGTGCACAAACGGAAGATCAACTAGAACAAGTTGTCCAACAACTTTGGGCTGTGCACGCCACACACAAGAAGAAGAACTTTTCCTTCCCTGAGAGTTTTTTTACAATCTGTTTAATCCTATTTTACATTCCCTTTCTGCATGAAATTCTGGGTGCTGTAGCTGGATTGTGTAATTGTCCCAACCCCAGCCCACTGTGCAGCTTGACTTTATTATCATCCTTTGATCCGAACTTTTCTCAATAGGCACAGTGTTTTTGCCTTAAAGGGACAAATATCTGTGCAAAAGCAGCATTAGTCATTCAGATGTCAGGCTTTCGTGGCTGGCAGGCTGACCCTTTCATCTCATTTCCCAATAATCACAAACAGCTCCCATCAGAGTTTGTTTACACAGAATTAAAACATTCTGCTCCACATCTATATCAAGTATTGACCCTAAACTAGTGAATTATCACTTGGAGACACAAGGAACTGTAGATGCTGGTTTACAAAAAAACCACCAAGTGCTGGAGTAACTCAGCGGGTCAGGCAGAATCTTTGGAGAGCATGGGTAGGGGACGTTTCGGGTCAGGGCCCCTTCATAGACTGATTGTGGTGTAGGGGAGGTAGAGGGGAGGTATAGGTGGGGTCTGTTGAAGGGTCTCCACCTGAAACGTCACCCATTCCTTCTCTCCAGAGATGCTGCCCGTCCCGTCCCGTCCCGCTGAGTTACTCCAGCTTTGTGTGTCTGTAAGTGAGGTGGATACAGGTGAGGGGGGGGGATAAATAGATGGTGGCCTTCCAGCTGAGGCAGAAGTTCAGGTGTATCTCCTCTAAGCTAAATGAGTGTTCCCTGAGTGGGGAGAAACAGTGGGGACTATATCAAGATTGCAACTGGGCGATTGATGGCCAGCATGGAGTCAGTGGGCCGAAGGGCCTGTTTGCACACTGCGTGACCCAGTAACTCTGTGAGCTGGTGGGGACGGCAGGGCAGGGGAGGGGAGGGACAGGCTGGAACGGAGGCTGTGGGCGTGAGTCAGGCAAGGTGGTGTCAGCGATCTCTGTGTTGTACATGGGAGTAGAGGCAGGAGGTGAGATGCCCTGACACGTTGCAACAGACAACTGGGACCCACCTTCAGCTGGCAATGCTCCAAGCCAGCATTGCACAAGGCTGCATTCCAACCTGCTGCACCCAGCCTGTGACATGCACAGGCCTGCTGTGTGGAGGGGAGGTGTAGCACTAGTTACCGGCTGCCAGCGTCCTCACAGTGAAAGCATGGGAGACAGCAAAGGCTGGAAGCCCGAGCGGGCAAAATACAAACTGCGGCAGGAACTCAGCGGGTCAAGCAGCATCTGTGGCGGGGATGGAATTGGTCAGTCCACACCGTGCAGCCAACATGAAACGCCAGTGATTCCTGTCTCTCCACAGACGCTGCTCGACCCAATGTTCCTCCAGCACGTCCATGAGGTCATGTTCATTCATGTCAGACAGATACTTAGTGGTATTTAAAAGGTAAGCACTTGGATAAATAGAGGAATTTGGATCCTGAGGACCATGTTCGGCATGGACATTGTGGCCAAAGGGACTTTCATAAGATCATTAGTGATAGGAGCAGAATTAGGCCATTCGGCCCATCCAGTCTACTACACCATTCAATCGTGGCTGATCTATCTCTCCCTCCTAACCCCATTCTCCTGCCTTCTCCCCGTAACCCCTAACATAGAAACATAGAAAAATAGGTGCAGGAGTAGGCCATTCGGCCCTTCGAGCCTGCACCGCCATTCAATATGATCATGGCTGATCATCCAACTCAGTATCCCGTACCTGCCTTCTCTCCATACCCCCTGATCCCTTTAGCCACAAGTGCCACATCTAACGCCCTCTTAAATATAGCCAATGAACTGGCCTCAACTACCTTCTATGGCAGAGAATTCCAGAGACTCACCACTCTCTGTGTAAAGAATGTTTTCCTCATCTCGGTCCTAAACGATTTCCCTCTTATCCTTAGACTGTGACGCCTTGTTCTGACCTCCCCCAACATCGGGAACAATCTTCCAGCAACACCTGAACTAATCAGGAATCTATCTATCTCTGCCATAAAAATATCCACTGACTTGGCCCCTCTTGTGTGGCTGTTTCAGGCCGCAGGTTACAGCTGCCTCTTGTGGCTCCGTGGAGACTGGGCATGATGGTGGTGGGGAGAGGGGCAGCCAGTGGGGTGTCCGAGCTCGGCAGGGGGATGTCCGAGCGGCGATGAGCTTGGGCAAGGGGATGTCTGCAGGGGTCTGGGCCTGGTTGGGTCAATCAGAAGCTGGGCAGGTGCTGGCGTGAGCTGTTGGCTGGACCCAACCCTGAGACCCTCAACGTGCCTGTAGGTTGTGTAGGGAGAAGCAATGTTTGTCCAGGTATCTCCGGGCTGCCCCCACTGAAGATTGAAGATTTGGTATTTTGCCAAATACTCGATGGAGCGTCTCCAGGTGTGTGGTGGAGAGTAGAGTTACATCACGGCCTGGCTCAGTAACTCCAACACGCGGGGATGAAGGGGATAACAAGGTGGTGGACACTGCCCGGTCCATCACAGGTACTGACCCCCCCACACACTGACCCCCACACACACTGACCCCCACACACACTGACCCCCCCCACACACTGACCCCCCCCACACACACTGACCCCCACACACACTGACCCCCACACACACACTGACCCCCACACACACTGACCCCCACACACACTGACCCCCCCCACACACTGACCCCCCCACACACTGCCCCCCCACACACTGACCCCCCCACACACACTGACCCCCCCACACACTGACCCCCCCCACACACTGACCCCCCCACACACTGACCCCCCCCACACACATTGACCCCCCCACACACTGACCCCCCACACACACTGACCCCCCACACACACTGACCCCCCACACACACTGACCCCCCACACACACTGACCCCCCCACACACTGACCCCCCACACACTGACACCCCCCACACACTGACCCCCCCACACACTGACCCCCCCCCACACACACTGACCCCCCCACACACTGACCCCCCCCACACACACTGACCCCCCCACACACTGACCCCCCCACACACTGACCCCCCCCACACACACTGACCCCCCCCACACACACTGACCCCCCCCCACACACACTGACCCCCCCCACACACTGACCCCCCCCACACACTGACCCCCCCCCACACACACTGACCCCCCCACACACTGACCCCCCCCCGCACACTGACCCCCCACGCACACTGAACCCCCACGCACACTGAACCCCCCCACACACACTGACCCCCCCCACACACTGACCCCCCCCGCACACTGACCCCCCCACACACACTGAACCCCCACGCACACTGAACCCCCCCACACACACTGACCCCCCCCACACACTGACCCCCCCCGCACACTGACCCCCCACGCACACTGAACCCCCACGCACACTGAACCCCCACGCACACTGACCCCCCCCACACACTGACCCCCCCTACACACTGACCCCCCCCACACACACACTGACCCCCCCCACACACACTGACCCCCCCCCACACACACTGACACACACATGCACTGACCCCCCCCACACACTGCCCGGTCCATCACAGATACTGACCCCCCAACCATTGAAGGGATCTACAGGAGTCGCTGCCTCAAGAAGGCAGCCGGCATCATCAGAGACCCGCACCACCCTGGCCACGCTCTCATCTCGCTGCCACCATGGGGGAGAAGGTCCAGGAGCCTGAAAACTGTGACCTCCAGGGTCAAGAACAGCTTCTTCCCAACAACCATCAGGCTCTTGAACTCTGCACAACACTGACCCCAGCGACTGTGACCTTGTGTGGACTGTGTCGCTGGCTGCTCTACGGGCTTGGGCCTTACACCAGTGTGTTTACCCAGCATTATTAATCATTTATGAATTGCACTATTGATTGTTGTACATTTGTCGGTGTGTTGTTGCATTTACGGGCGGGCCTGTTGAGCTGAGCGAGCCTTTGTTGGATTGCTGGTATATGTGAGATTGGAAGACTCTGCACTGCGTGGACTGTGGATATGTCAGGCAGACTGTCTGTGCACCAGCTTTGGGCTGGTTTCCTGTGTTTAAGGCAGAAACCAGCGATGCCAAAGTCTTGAGCAATGAGTCATCTCTCGATAAACACTCCCGCACAAAATACTCCCTTTCCAGGGGAATTGTTCTGGTTTAGTTTCTAAATACGTTTGCAAGCTTTAGCTGCACGAGGACTTCCATATAAAGAAGAACAAGATGAATACGCTCAAGATCTTTCTGACTGGAGTGGACAGCCTGGGCAGTTCACAGATGGTTCAGTACATTGCTAAAAAAAGACACTGGTCAGATGTTGTATTGTATAAACCATTGTGGAACTAACTTGTCATTTAAAACCAAAAGCTGTTCCCATGGATGGAGACAGTGAGACCAGGCCTCGCAGGTGAAACACGCCTGCTTGTGGGATGTGTTAGTTCCAGGTGTTCCAGGTGTTCAGGGCCATACCTGGTCACCTGCACACTTCTGGGCCCCACACCTAACGAAGGGTCTGGGGAATTCCTGGGGTGAGTGACAGAGAACATAGTGAGATGGTATCAGGGCAACAACCTCTCCCATGTGGAAGCACTTTCTCTCACAGAGAGTGGTGAGTCTGTGGAATTCTCTGCCTGGAGGCCGGTTCTCTGGATGCTTTCAAGAGAGAGCTAGATCGGGCTCTTAAAGATAGCGGAGTTAGGGGATCTGGGGATAAGGATGGAACGGGGTACTGATTGGGGATGATCAGCCATGATCACATTGAATGGTGGTGCTGGCTCGAAGGGCCGAATGGCCTACTCCTGCACCTATTGTCTATTGTCTATTGTCTATTGTCAATGTAATGGAAGGAACTGCAGACGCTGGTTTAAACTAAAGACAGATACAAAATGCTGGAGTAACTCAACGGGACAGGACAGGCAGCAACTCTGGAGAGAACGTTTGGCCGTGTCAGGCCCGCGGCCTGTGGGGGGGGGGGGGTGGGGAGTGTAGGGTGGGGAGTGTGGGCAGGGGGGGGTTCAGGCTCTGGCCTGGTGCTGGACGTGTGGACGTTTGGCCGTGTCAGGCCTGTGGCCTGTGGGGAGGGGGGGTGGGGAGTGTAGGGTGGGGAGTGTGGGCAGGGGGGGGTTCAGGCTCTGGCCTGGTGCTGGACGTGTGGACATTTGGCCGTGTCAGGCCTGTGGCCTGTGGGGAGGGCCTGGACTGGGGGAGAGCTGCTTGGATCAGCAACATGTTTAGCCTTTATCGGCTCACACACACACACACACACAAAGCTGTTCCTTCAGGATGTGTGGGCTGTGCCTGACTGCAGCAGAGGAATGTTCTGGAAGGAAAAGCTCCCAGCTGGTCACAGCATGAGAGAGAGGCAGACATGGTGTCTCTCTGTGCCCTCGGGTTCAGGGGGGAAAGGGCACGGAGTGCGTGGCCACGGGGCAAGTGTGGCAGGACTAGGGTTGCCAACTGTCCCGTATTAGCCGGGACATCCCGCATAGTGGGCTAAACTGGTTTGTCCCGTACGGGACCACCCTTGTCCCATATTTGACTGGTACTACTTGGATCGAGGGGACTGTCGGGTCGGTCAACGAATTGCCGTCGGGAATTTGTCCTTTATGTTGACCTTTTATCCCTTATTTGAGAGTCGGCAACTCGAGGCATGATCTTTGTGGCCATGAGAGGAATAGACTGCACACACGCACACAGATGACAGGTGATCTGATGGAGGTGGATAGGGTAAATGCACACAGTAGGGGCATCAGAAACCAGAGGTCATAGGTTTAAGGTGAGAGGGGAAAGATTGAATAGGGACCTGAGGGGCAACCTTTTTACATGAAAGGTGGTGAGTGTAAGGAACGAGCTGCAGGAGGAGGTAGTTGAGGCAGGACCTGTATAAGATGTCTTTAAGACCATGAGAGGACTACAGTGGGTAAATGCATGGAGTCTTTTGCCCCGGGAGGGGGAATCGAGAATCAGAGGGCATGTTGAGGAGGAGAAAGATTTAACTTATTTTACACCAAGGGCGGTGGGTGTATGGAATGAGCTGCCAGAGGAGGTATGTGTAAGAAGGAACTGCAGATGCTGGTTTTAAACTGAAGATAGACACAAAAAGCTGGAGTAACTCAGTGGGACGGGCAGCATCTCTGGAGAGAAGGAATGGGTGACGTTTCGGGTCCAGACCTTTCTTCAGTCTGAAGGGTCTGGCCCGCTTAGTATTCCATCATTTTGTGTCTCACCCATCCCTCAATGTGAGCGAGACGAAGGAGGTTGTTATCAGCTTGAGGGAGCATGGTGGAGTTCCTGGTCCGATCAGCATCAATGGTGATGAAGTGCAAATGGTTGAGGGTTACTGGAAGTACCTGGGCATTAAGATTACCTAATGGTCTGCTCGATACCTGCGTGCAGCAGCATAACAGGCCTGCAAACTCAATACTCATAGACAACAAAGACTCAACGGCAACAAAATGATCTCTGTCACCGCATGGGTTTCCCCTGCGTACTTGTTTCCTCACACATCCCAAAGACGTGCAGGTTGATGAGTTAGCTGGCCATCGGGAGTAAGTTTGGGAGTGTGGGTGGAGAGCTGTGTGGCGGGAGTGTAAGAGAAGACAACGCTTGAGTGTACGGCCAGTGTAAATGGCCAGCACGGGCTCGGTGGGCTGAAGGGCCTGTTTCCCTGACACAACACTGTATTGAGAGCAAGAATGACTCTCACAGCGTGCAGTTACACAGGGCAATGGCACTGGGCCTGTACTTGCTGGAGTTTAGAAGGATGAGTGGACCCCTCACTGAAACATACCGAATAGTGAAAGGCTTGGATAGAGTGGTTGTGGAGAGGATGTTTCCACCAGTGGGAGAGTCTAGGACCAGAGGGCACAGCCTCAGAATTAAAGGATGTTACATTAAGGAGATGAGGAGGAATTTCTTTAGTCAGAGGGTGGTGAATCTGTGGAATTCTTTGCCACAGACGGC
Source organism: Raja brachyura (assembly GCA_963514005.1). The sequence continues at coordinate 1,460,473 of OY740793.1, forward strand.
TGTGGAGGCCAAGTCAATGATATTATTAAGGCACAGATAGATAGATTCTTGATTAGTGCGGGTGTCAGGGGTTATGGGGAGAAGGCAGGAGAATGGGGTTAGGAGGGAGAGTTAGATCAGCCATGATTGAATGACGGAGTCGACGATGGGCCGAATGGCCTTATTCTGTTCCTGTCACTTATGACCTAATGGAAAGGTCACATTAATGCCATTCACATATGAACCACTAATGCCCTTAACACCACCGCATCAATTTCATCCCATAGCTCAAGCAGAGAGCTGCCGTTTGCAACGTGGACCTGGAGCCTGGAGCAACAGTTTGTACGTGTAGCATGGATGAACAAATCCCGCCCCAGCTCTCGGGCAATGCCTGGCAGTGGAGTGTAAAGGCCCCGCACCCATTCAGCAACACACAGCAGTTCACCACAAGCTCTGACTGCGGTCGGTCCGCAGGGGCCTGGTGTGAAGCAAGGTGTGAAACAGTCGGAAGCAGCATGCAACAAACCGATTCCATGCAATAACTGCAGGAAGCGGGAGGCAAGGCTGCAATGTCAACAGACCGACAGGCAGGATTAACCATTTGTGCATTGGTTACTGCCCTGAATACAGTTGCAGGCTGTTCAATACAGGGTCCATGCACCGACACCGAGCAAGTGGAACGCTCGTAGAAACATAGAAACATAGACAATAGGTGCAGGAGTAGGCCATTCGGCCCTTCAAGCCTGCACTGCCATTCAATATGATCATGGCTGATCATCCAACTCAGTATCCCGTACCTGCCTTCTCTCCATACCCCCTGATCCCTTTAGCCACAAGGGCCACATCTAACTCCCTCTTAAATATAGCCAATGAACTGACCTCAACTACCTTCTGTGGCAGAGAGTTCCACAGACTCAACACTCTCTGTGTGACAAATGTTTTTCTCATCTCGGTCCTAAAAGACTTCCCCCTTATCCTTAAACTGTGACCCCTTGTTCTGGACCTCCCCAACATCGGGAACAATCTTCCTGCATCTAGCCTGTCCAACCCCTTAAGAATGTTGTAAGTTTCTATAAGATCCCCTCTCAATCTTCTAAATTCCAGCAAGTACATAGAAACATAGAAAAATAGGTGCAGGAGTAGGCCATTCGGCCCTTCGAGCCTGCACCGCCATTCAATATGATCATGGCTGATCATCCAACTCCGTATCCCATACTGAGTTTAAGTACGCCAAGTCTATCCAGTCTTTCTTCATATGAAAGTCCTGCCATCCCAGGAATCAGTCTGATGAACCTTCTCTGTACTCCATCTATGGCAAGAATGTCTTTCCTCAGATTAGGAGACCAAAACTGTACACAATACTCCAGGTGTGGTCTCACCAAGGCCCTGTACAACTGCAGTAGAACCTCCCTGCTCCTATACTCAAAGCCTCAGTGCAGTGTGAGGCCAGTTATACCTCACGTTGCCTCGGCAAGGCCAGCATTATAATCACGGACCAGTCTCACCCCGGTCACTCCCTCTTCCCCCCTCTCCCATCAGGCAAGAGGTACAGAAGTGTGAAAACTCACGCACACCTCCAGATTCAGGGGCAGTTTCTACAGCTGTTATTGGGCAACTGAACCATCCTACCACACCTAGAGAGTGGTCCTGAACTACTATCTACCTCATTGGTGACCTTCAGACTATCCTTGATCGGACTTTGCTGGCTTTACCTTGCACTAAATGTTATTCCTTTACCATGTATCTATACTGTAAATGGCTCGATTGTAATCATGTATTTTTTAGTTTAGTTTGGAGATACAGCACGGAAACAGGCCCTTTGGCCCACCGGGTCCGCACCAACCAGCGATCCCCGCACATTAACACCATCCTATACCCACTAGGGGCAATTTTTTTGCATTTACCAAGCCAGTTGTACGTTTGGAGTGTGGGAGGAAACCGAAGTTCTTGGAGAAAACCCACGCAGGTCACAGGGAGAACGTACAAACTCCGTACAGACAGCACCCGTAGTCGGGATCGAACCCGGGTCTCTGGCGCTGCATTCACTGTAAGGCAGCAACTCTACCGCTGCGCCACCATGTCGCCCATAGGAGGAGAATTAGACCATTCGGCCCATCAAGTCTATTCGGCCATTCAACCATGGCTGATCTATCTCTCCCTCCTAACCCCATTCTCCTGCCTTCTCCCCATAACCCCTGACACCCGCACTAATCAAGGATCTGTCAGTCTCTGCCTTAAAAGTGTTGGTGTGTATCGGTCAAGTACCTGCCCAAGAAGGGGAGTGGACACATGGGGTAAATGTCCAGGGAACTATCCTGTCAACACCTGGCCTGTGTCGCTAGACACGTTAACTGAGGTACAGAAAAACATTTTTGTTGGCCTGCAATCCTGTCAATGAAACAACCTCAAAACGGCCCAACAGAGGATGTACTTCCTGCGGCAGCTGAGGAAGCTCAATCTGCCACAGGCAATGATGGTCCAATTCTACACGGCCATCGTAGAGTCTGTCCTCACCTTGTCCATCATGGTCTGGTTTGGCTCAGCCACCAAGCACGACACCCGGAGGCTGCAGCGAATCGTCCGATCAGCAGAGAAGGTTATTGGCTGCAACCTTCCCTCCATTGATGAACTGTCCACTGCAAGGGCCAGGAAGCGAGCGGGCAAGATCATCTCTGACCCCTCTCACCCTGGCCACAAACTCTTTGAATCACTTCCCTCTGGAAGGCGACTCCGGACTGTCAAAGCTGCCACAGCCAGACATAAACACAACTTTTTTCCACGAGTAGTTGCTCGACTCAATAACCCAAAATCAGTAGCCTCTTTTTGCTCTGGTATTTTATTTAATTCACATGTTTAATCAATAATGTTTTATTATTAATGTTTAATGTTTTATGTGTCATTCTTAACTGTCACTGATTGTTGTGTTGTTACTTGCGGGCGGAGCACCAAGGCAAATTCCTTGTATGTGAATACTTGGCTAATAAACTCATTAATTCATTCATTTATACCATCAAGCTGTGCACACAATCTGCGAGCCCCTTTATGGTACATTTTAAATGTCATTTCAGCAAGTGCCGATATTTGCAACTGCTGCCTTGTGTGTTTAACTGCTTCCATTGCATAGATAACGGACGTGAAAGTGCAGGGAATTAAACGTTAGGGTTCGGATTACATTTATGAATGTCACGAGGTACAGTGAAAAGCTGTATTTGCATGCGATCCAATCAGATCAGATAATACTACACACAGTACAATCGAGCCTAACTCAAGTCTAACAGGGAGAGTCAAGGGGACAGAGTACAGATCATATATTTCTCAGCTAAATGTCATGTTGTCACGTGGGGGGAGCACCAAGGCAAATTCCTTGTATGTGGCCAATAGATTTATTCATTCATTCATTCATTGTAGAAGACCAAAGTCCAATGTCCGCAATGAGGGCAGATTGGTTGTGGGTTCGTGCGTGGACGGGCGGTCAATGGGCTGGCCGGCCAGTTTCCTTGCTGTGTCCTTCTCTGACCATGAACATAACCAAGCCTTTGACTAGTTCAGTAATAGAAGAATCTTCTGGTCCAGAAACCTTTCATGCCCCTTGTTTATGCTCCAGCCTGACACTGAACGCTGATATTTGTTATCCGATATGTAAACCACAGAATCTCCTGGGCATTCCTGACTAAAATCCCCCAAGTTCCTGTTATTCCAAACAATTGACTAAAACCCCTGATTAGAGACCAGATTGCGACTCACTCTCATGTTAGAGCCCTTCATTAAGTTACAGCCAGTAACCTAATCCCATCTTGTTTCTTTGTAAAACAGTAAAACATTTTTGTTGGCCTGCAATCCTGTGAATAAAACAACCTTAAAACGGCCCAACAGAGGATGTACTTCCTGCGACAGCTGAGGAAGCACAATCTGCCACAGGCAATGATGGTCCAATTCTACACGGCCATCATAGAGTCTGTCCTCACCTTCTCCATCATGGTCTAGTTTGGCTCAGCCACCAAGCACGACACCCGGAGGCTGCAGCGAATCGTCCGATCAGCAGAGAAGGTTATTGGCTGCAACCTTCCCTCCATTGATGAACTGTACACTGCAAGGGCCAGGAAGCGAGCGGGCAAGATCATCTCTGACCCCTCTCACCCTGGCCACCCCGGACACTCCCTGTTTGAACTGTTGCCGTCAGGCAGACGGTACAGATCTACAAGGACAAGGACAAACAGACTTAAAAACAGTTTTGACCCCACTGCTATAAAGGCACTAAATGTAGCCGCCAAGGAACGCGGGGACTAAGGGACTGTGGTTGGTACAGTGTGAAATCGACAGCAGGATGTAGGGTTGGGTGTTTATGCGTGGCTGTTTTCATATTTCATATTTATTTTAGTTGTTTATCTTTTTTAATATTTTACCTTGTATGTATCGTTAGCTTTTATGGTTTGAATGTTGCACTGACTGGCTGACATTTTTAAATTTTGTTGTAGATGGTTCATGTTACAATGACAATAAAGAAACTATTCTATATTACTAAACCATTACTGTTACTGGAGTGTAGGAGGCTGAGTGGTCACCTTATTGATGTACAAGATGGTGAGGGCCAGGGCAAAGTTTCCCTGGGTAGAGGGTTTCAAAACTAGAGGGCACAGGCTTACGGCGAGAGGGGAGAGATTTAAGAGGGACCTTAGGGGCAACGTTTTCACTCAGAATGAGGTGCCAGAGGAATCTGTAGAAGCGGAAACAATTAAAAAACCTTTGGACAGATACACGGATGGGAAGGGTTTCGAGGGACGGGGGCCAGTGTGGGTCTGTTTTGTGCTGTCTTGCTGTGTGAGTCTGTCCTTGTATCTGCTTTTCTGTAAGAAATAACAGGAAGCCATTATATTCTATTATATTCATTATATTCCACTTAACCCGTTCCTGATCACATATCTAAACCAGGAATGGATTAAAGATGGAACAAAGGACTCCTGTAATACTAGCAAACCATAATAGTGCAAAGTTGTCTGTAGTGGAACCAGCGACACAGTCCACACAAGATCACAGTCGCTGAGGTCAGTGTCGTGCAGATGGTTGTTGCAAAGCTGTTAGCAGCGAGATAAATGTGTGGGTCAGGGTGGTGTGGGTCACTGGGTCAGGGTGGTGTGGGTCAGGGGGGTGTGGGTCACTGGGTCAGGGTGGTGTGGGTCACTGGGTCAGGGTGGTGTGGGTCACTGGGCAGGGTGGTGTGGGTCAGGGTGGTGTGGGTCACTGGGTCAGGGTGGCGTGGGTCACTGGGTCAGGGTGGTGTGGGTCAGGGTGGTGTGGGTCACTGGGTCAGGGTGGTGTGGGTCACTGGGTCAGGGTGGTGTGGGTCAGGGTGGTGTGGGTCACTGGGTCAGGGTGGCGTGGGTCACTGGGTCAGGGTGGTGTGGGTCAGGGTGGTGTGGGTCAGGGGGGTGTGGGTCACTGGGTCAGGGTGGTGTGGTTCACTGGGTCAGGGTGGTGTGGGTCACTGGGTCAGGGTGGTGTGGGTCAGGGTGGTGTGGGTCACTGGGTCAGGGTGGCGTGGGTCACTGGGTCAGGGTGGTGTGGGTCAGGGTGGTGTGGGTCACTGGGTCAGGGTGGTGTGGGTCAGGGTGGTGTGGGTCACTGGGTCAGGGTGGCGTGGGTCAGGGTGGCGTGGGTCAGGGTGGTGTGGGTCAAGGTGGTGTGGGTCACTGGGTCAGGGTGGTGTGGATCATGGGTCCACAAAAAGTTGGAGAAACTCAGCGGGTGCAGCAGCATCTAAGGAGCGAAGGAGATAGGCGACGTTTCGGGCCGAAACCCTTCTTCTTCAGGATCATGGGTCACTGAGTCAGGGAGGTGTGTGTCATGGGTCACTGGGTCAGGGTGGTGTGGGTCACTGAGTCAGGGTGGTGTGTGTCATGGGTCACTGGGTCAGGGTGGTGTGGGTCACTGGGTCACTGGGTCAGGGTGGTGTGGGTCACTGGGTCACTGGGTCAGGGTGGTGTGTGTCATGGGTCACTGGGTCAGGGTGGTGTGGGTCACTGGGTCAGGGTGGTGTGGGTCACTGGGTCATTGGGTCAGGGTGGTGTGGGTCACTGGGTCAGGGTGGTGTGGGTCACTGGGTCATTGGGTCAGGGTGGTGTGGGTCACTGGGTCAGGGTGGCGTGGGTCACTGGGTCATTGGGTCAGGGTGGTGTGGGTCACTGGGTCATTGGGTCAGGGTGGTGTGGGTCACTGGGTCAGGGTGGTGTGGGTCACTGGGTCATCGGGTCAGGGTGGTGTGGTTCACTGGGTCAGGGTGGTGTGGGTCAGGGTGGTGTGGGTCACTGGGTCAGGGTGGTGTGGGTCACTGGGTCATTGGGTCAGGGTGGTGTGGGTCACTGGGTCATCGGGTCAGGGTGGTGTGGGTCACTGGGTCATTGGGTCAGGGTGGTGTGGGTCACTGGGTCAGGGTGTTGTGGGTCACTGGGTCATCGGGTCAGGGTGGTGTGGGTCACTGGGTCATTGGGTCAGGGTGGTGTGGGTCACTGGGTCAGGGTGGTGTGGGTCACTGGGTCATCGGGTCAGGGTGGTGTGGTTCACTGGGTCAGGGTGGTGTGGGTCACTGGGTCAGGGTGGTGTGGGTCAGGGTGGTGTGGGTCACTGGGTCAGGGTGGTGTGGGTCACTGGGTCATTGGGTCAGGGTGGTGTGGGTCACTGGGTCATCGGGTCAGGGTGGTGTGGGTCACTGGGCCATTGGGTCAGGGTGGTGTGGGTCACTGGGTCAGGGTGGTGTGGGTCACTGGGTCAGGGTGGTGTGGGTCACTGGGTCATTGGGTCAGGGTGGTGTGGGTCACTGGGCGATCGGGTCAGGGTGGTGTGGGTCACTGGGTCAGGGTGGTGTGGGTCATTGGGTCAGGGTGGTGTGGGTCACTGGGTCAGGGTGGTGTGGGTCATTGGGTCAGGGTGGTGTGGGTCACTGGGTCAGGGTGGTGTGGGTCATTGGGTCAGGGTGGTGTGGGTCACTGGGCCATCGGGTCAGGGTGGTGTGGGTCACTGGGCCATCGGGTCAGGGTGGTGTGGGTCACTGGGTCAGGGTGGTGTGGGTCACTGGGTCAGGGTGGTGTGGGTCACTGGGTCAGGGTGGTATGGGTCACTGGGTCACCGGGTCAGGGTGGTGTGGGTCACTGGGTCAGGGTGGTGTGGGTCACTGGGTCATCGGGTCAGGGTGGTGTGGATAGTGCTGCCCGTATGAGACGTGGTGTGGGTGGTGGCGCTGCCAGCATTGGGACAGATGGTGCCACCTGACCCTGAGGGAGATAGGTGAGGAAATGGTGTGTGTTTTCTCTGTGGCCCCAGCCCCCTGTCATGGCCCACAGCCCACAGTATCTGCCTTGTGATCACCACCTGTTTAACCCACATGCTGCTGATGAGATTGGGTGTAGATTTGCTGCTGCAGAATCTCCTGTGTCTTCTCAAAGCTCATTGTGGCTGTGAAACTGTGTGGGGCAGGAGGGGGTCATATCCCCTCTCCCTCTCCTACCCATGTACCTGTAATCATAGACATCTAGCGTGGAAACTGCCTCTTCAGCCCAACTTGCCCACGCCGACCAACACGCCCCATCTACACTAGTCCCACATGCCTGCGTTTGGCCCATATCCCTGTAAACCTGTCCTGTCCATGTACCTGGTTAAACGTTTCCTGAATGTTGTGTTAGTCCCTGCC
>OY740793.1:3376214-3463714 GCA_963514005.1 Raja brachyura
AGGGCTGCATGATATCTCCCTCATGGAGGAGGTGAGCGTACAAGGGCAGTTTTGTTCCCACCCTGAGGTTGGAGGTATTGCGGAGGAGCATACCCCAAGGCACGAGAGTGAAGCTCCAGACGTGCCAGATATGGCATGTAAGTTCGCCATACCAACAGGAACTGGTGAGCCAATGGAAGATAACCTAAGTGCCCACTATTAACCAGGCCACCTGGGGGAAAATGGGTGTAAGCATGAGAGCAGAAGAGTTAAGGCTGCAAAAGGTCTTAAAACTGGTTGGGTGAGGCATTACGGCCTTTCGAAGATCAGTCAAAGCTATCACTGAGTTACTGTGGTGGGTAATGAATGTTTCACGTTGCTCTAGTAAAATTCTGATTTTACTGATGTGAGTGCCTTGGGATGGGGAGCCACTGATACCATTTCTAGCTGGGGGGGGAGATGGAATGTGCATGAGGCGTTAATTCTTCAGATGCATGGTATTAAGTATTTAGAATTGTTAGGTGCATTCTATGGCTTAAAAGCATATTATTCAACTGTGCATGATTTGCATGTTCAGCTCCAGATTGATAACACTGCAGCAGTTGCATATGTTAATCACATGGGGGGAATTAAGTCGGTATCATGTGAGAAGCTGGTTAACCTTATTTGGCATTGGTGTATTGCAAGGAACATTTGGATTTCAGCAATCTACTTACTAAGTAGACATAACATGGTGGCAGACACCAGGTCACAAAAATTCAATGACAACACAGAATGGATGTTGAATGTTAAAAATTGTGTCGACAAGTATGGGTTGCCGGACATTGATTTGTTTGCAACCAGGCTAAATCACCAGTTGCCAAAGTATGTTTCATGGGAGTCGGATCCTGGGGCAGTAGCGGTAGATGCATTCTTGCTACATTGGGGTGGTATGTTCTTTTACGCTTTTCCCCCATTCTGCCTCATCAGTCCATGTCTCATTAAGATTGAGCAGGACTCTACATCAGGCATTTTGCTAGTCCCCAACTGGCCTATACAACCATGGTTCCCACTCGTTCTGAGACTGATCACACAGCCTTTTATGGTTGTCCCCGAATGCAGCAACCAGTTGGTTCACCTTGTGACAAGAGAGGGTCATCCTTTACATGATCGTATTAATCTATTGGTTTGCAGATTCTGACGAGAACATTCCTGGCGCTCAGACTATCAGATCGTATGGTGGATGTGATTACTGCAGCCTGGAGGGATAGTACTAAGAAACAATACGTAACTCATATCAAAAAATGGGAGATGTTCAGCTTGCAGTCAAAGATATCTTATCACACTGCAAGCATACCTGTATTCGAGTTCCTTGCCACATTACATTTTGATGAGCGACTGAGTTATAGTGCTATCAATAGTGCCAGAAGTGCATTGTACTCCTACTTATGGCAGGGCTCGGGACAACATTCTGTTGGGGCTGATCCATTGGTGTCCCGATTCATGAAGGGTATTTTTAACTGTCATCCTCCTAGGCCTGGGTATACAGAAATCTGGGATGTGAGCATAGTTCTCACACTACTTCATCAATGGGCTCCAATTACGTCTCTGTCTTTGCAAAGACTCACCCGTAAAGTGGTCATGCTCATGGCGCTCGTTTCAGCACAACGTGTCCAGACATTTCATAAACTACGACTGGACAGCATGGTTTCTTCTGGAAATAATATTACATTTTATGTTTATGATTTAATCAAACAAAGCAGGCCAGGGACGTCAGGGATGAAACTGAGTTTTATGGCATATCTCATTAACCTGCGGCTATGTGTAGTTACGCACCTATGACAGTATGTTGAGGTCACCAAGAGCCTTAGAGGCTCGGAAATTACGATGCTCATCAGTCACAAAAAACATCATGAGAAGGTGTCAGTGCAGACCATTTCTAGGTAGCTGAAACAAGTTTTGGATTGTGCCGGCATGAACACTGATGTGTTTAAATCTCACTCCACCAGGGTCAACATCCGTAGCGAGGGCACTGGACGTTCCTTTAGATCAAATCCTCGGGGCTGCAGGATGGTCCAGTGAAGGGACATTTCAACGGTTTTATAATAAACCTGTCCTTACGCCGGAAGTATTTGGGCATGCTATGTTGAGTTCTGTTTTGTAACTATCCCCGGGAGAGAGGGGTCATTATTGTTTCTTTTGTATATTAAAATATTAACATGTACAATTTGAACTATGTTGAATACATTATTTGTTTATCCTATGTCAACTGAGGCAGAGTGTCGTATGGACCCGTAACTATGGCATGAAATCACAGAGCTTTGAAATCTTCACGGAATCACTCACGTGACTCCGAAATAAAATAGTAAGATTAAATGAGAACTAACCAGTCTGAAGTTTGATCTTTATTCTATGAGGAGTTATGATTACGTGCCCACTACTCCCAGCCCTCAGATCACAAAGGTCATCTGGTAGTTCTAATCTTTGATTCTTACTATGTTACTTAGACTGTTATGTTTTTTCACACCGCTGCTTTGAAGATTGACGCACATGCAGACTGGCGGGGCTTCTTCACGTAATCGATCATCGTAACTCCTCATAAAATAAAGATCAAACTTCAAACTGGTAAGCTCTCATTTAATCTTACTATTTATGCTCCATCACAGAAGTAGGGTGGTTGAGAAAGCATGGTGTGCAACTACGTATCACCTCTGCATCTCAACAGCAACACCCCTGCGCTGAGCATTACTTTTCATTGTAAACATTGGTTGTTTTGCTGAAAGTCGTGCAAAGCAGATTTGGTGTGATCTCTCTGAAACTGTACGGTTAAGCTATCTGACCTACTTAGAGATGCAAATGAATGAAATCATAGTGGAACAAAATTCTGCACCAAGGTTCACTTTTAATCTGCATTCATTAAATACTCAACCATTTTCCTATCACCTTCCAGCCCACCAGACTTTGCATTTAGCAGATCCTCCTTCACAAGTTCCATCCACCCCAACCAGGTTTCCCCATCAAACCCATGATCTCCTCCCCTCACCTGTGTAACCCAGGATCTATTCTTCAGTCACCGTTTACTACTCCCCATCCCACGGCGCTTCACCTTGCACCCACCGGTGATGCAACACCTGGCCCTTTCATCTCTTCCCTTTCCACCATCCAGACACCTTATATTTTCCAGTGAAGTAGCAATTGACTTGAACTATGTTCCATCCACAGGAGTGTTTCCGAGCTCCCTGCCATTTTAATTTACAATCCCACTCCCACCCTAGCAATTTCACCTGTGTCTCCTGCACTGTTAAGGTGATCCCAGCATAAACTCGGGGAACAACGCCTCACCTTTGGTTGGGCACCTTGCAGCCATCTGGGCTCAGAGTGGAATTCTCCAACTTTAGGTAACTTTCATTCTGTTTGTATCAGGACTGGGCATCTTTATAAACAAGCATCTGCAGTTCCTGCTTACATATTTGTCATTTGCATTCATTTGTTCACACTGACCCTGTAGGAATGTCCCACTCAACCAGATACATGACACCACACAGATCTTTACATCATTCCTACACCGCACAGATACATCAACTATCAAAGCATAATTTGGCCAGAAGACAAAAAAAAAAGAATAAGTTCATTTGCCAAGTATTCCTCCTTAGGCTCACTTCGGTCATGGCTGACCATGGATGTCTCGAGGTTGCTATTCCCAATATGGAGGACGCCTGTGCGTGACTAACATGGGGAGACTGGTGCATAGACAGCCACCCCACAGTCCTTGACAGATCTGGGTCAGGATCCAGTGACATGGAGTCTAAGACGACTGGAGACCCTTTTCTGCTGCAGTCTTCACCCTCCTTCCCAGCCATTGTGATGCTCCACTAAGGTCAGCCATCACCCCCCCGCCGGAGGCCAAGTATTCACATACAAGGAATTTGCCTTGGTGCTCCGCCCGCAAGTGACAACATGACATAGTGACAGTTAGGAATGACATAAAACATTCATGATAAAACATTATCGATTAAAGGTCAAGAGTTCCACTACTTTATTGGTTTTAAATTCATAAATACTTATTTTACAAATGTACACTGGAGTTTGCAGACCAGAAGTTTGGAGATAAGGATTAATTGATGTTATGTTTCAGTTGGGGCAAGCTTTGACATTACTTTCAACTCGACACAAAGGATGCTTGCAATGAGGGAAATGAATCAGAATGCAAAGTGGCAGCTTTGAAAGCTTCCTTCCTGCGCTGGTTTCAGCTCTGCAGAATGCTGCAACTTCCCGTGAACCGCTCCAGCAGCACACAACGTCTCGGTCTTGCACAGCTCATATTGGAGCACATTGTTCCAAGCATCACCAGGGCTGCATCCGGCCCTGAACATCTGCACACATCAATCCTCACGATACAGCAGATGGCACATCTCAGCGACGGCCTACATCATCTCTGGAAGAGAGGCAAAACAATTTACTAGTAGCATGCTCCTTAAAAGCCAGGCCAATCAGCAGTGGGGGAGGGCAAGAGTTCACTTCCCTTTAGTCTGGAGATAGTGTGGAGACTAGAGAGTGATCCTGACCTACCATCTACCTTAATGGATACCCTCAAACTATCTTTAATCGGACTACATCTTGCACTGAAAACTATTCTATTCATTCCGTGCCTGTACACTGTGGACGACTTGATTATGCTGACTGGACAGCTCTCAACAATATAGTGTTTCACTATATTTCACTTTGCCTTGGTACAAGTGACAAGAAAGTAAACTAAACAGGCCCTCTGGCCCCCCAAGTCTGCGCCAATCAATGATCACCATTCACTAGTTCCATCGTACACACTAGGGGCATTTTACAGAAACCAATTGCCCCACAAACCTCAGTTCAGTTCCTGCTCCTCTTTGGTGTGGGCAGGGGGGAGAGAAGAAACCGGAGCAACTGGAGAAAATGCGTGCGGTCACAAGGACTAACGTACAAACTCTGTACAGACAGGGCTCGTTGTCAGGATCGAACCCCGGTCTCTTGCACTGTAAGGCAGCAACTCTACTGCTGCACCGCTGCTTGTTAACAGCAGTGTAATAATTACTATTTTGTTTAAAAATGTGGTTTAAGCAAAAAGAGAAATGTTTGCAAGGTTACATCATCCTTCCTTTCCAAATATGCTTGGCTGGTCTTGCCCAAAAACACTGAAACCTTGCTGGGCAGAGTTTCAGTCCAGTGAACTACACTAGAAATCAAATTGTTCCATCTAGTCAAGTCAACTCCAGTCAAGTCACTTTTATTTCTATAGCACATTTTAAAAAACAACTCTCGTTGGCCAAAGTGCTTTACATTGGTGGAGGTACTAACGTTATACAACAGTGGTTCATAGATTAACTACATACATAAATACACACATATAGCCCTCCCTCAGAGATCATCAAGAAAAGCTTGAGTAAAGATGAGTTTTAAGTCTAGACTTAAGAGTCGATGGAGGGGGCAGTTCTGATGGGAAGAGGGATACTGTTCCACAGTCTAGGAGCTGCAACCGCAAAGACGCGGTTGCCCTGAGCTTATGCCTAGACCGCGGGATGTTCAGTAACCCCAAGTCGGCTGAACTGAGGGACCTGGAGGTGGTGTGGTGGGTAAGCAGACTTTTGATGTAGGTGGGGGCAAGACCATTGAGGGCTTTGTGGACATTGAGAAGGATCTTGAAATTTATTCGGAACCGCACAGGGAGCCAGTGGAGAGAGGCCAGAATCGGGGTGATGTGGTCCCTTTATCGGGTGCCCGTCAGCAGTCTCGCTGAGGCGCTTTGGGCCAGTTGCAGGTGGGACAGGGAAGATTGGCTGATGCCAGTGTAGAGGGAGTTGCAGTAATCGAGGAGGGAGGAGATAAATGAGTGGGTGATCTTTGAGGTAATCAAACTAGAGGAATTGTTTATTTTAACTATTGTCCGAAGCTGGAAGAAGCTAGCTTTTACCATGGCATTGACTTGTTTGTCAAATTTCAATGCCGACTCAAATGTCACGCCAAGGTTTTTGACGTGAGCTTTGAGTAATGGGGTAAGGCTTCCAAGGCTGCCTGCTATCATTTTGATTTGATCCAATCCTTTAGCTCATTTCAATCTTGAGTTCAGAGATTATGGATCAGGATTTCTGGATTAGAGATCACCATTTTTAAACAGTGAATCAGTGAATGTACTTCAGTGTACAGAGAGATTTGTTGAGATTTTTACCCAGGCTAATAACAGTTCACACTCATCCAACCCCAATTCGTTACATTCCTGTTCAGTGATGATACGAGGGCAGGCATGGAAACTGCTACATTGACACACAAATTCAACGCTTTCAGTATTAAACATGTGAACTAGATTGCAGTGCAAAGTCAGAATGAATTCGATTCACAGTGGCGCAGCGGGTGGAGCAGCTGCCTTGCAACGCCAGAGACGCACGTTTGATCCGAGCCTCGGGTGCTGTCTGTGCGGAGTTTGCACGTTCTCCCCGTCACAGCGCGAGTTCCCTCCAAGTTCCTCTGGTTTTTCCCACATCCGAAAGACATGCGGGTTTGTAGGTTAATTTGTCTCTGTAAATTGCTCTCGACGTGTAGGGACTTGATGCGAATGTGGGATAACATAGAACTAGTGAGTTCAAGAGAGCTAGATGGGGCTCTTAAAGATAGCGGAGTCAGGGGAGAAGGGGAGAAGGCAGGAACGGGGTACTGATTGTGAATGATCAGCCATGATCACATTGAATGGCGGTGCAGGCTTGAAGAGCTGAATGGCCTACATCCATTGTCTATTGTCTAGTGCGAACAGGTGATCGATGGTCAGTGTGGACTTGGTGAGCCGAAAGGCCAGTTTCCATGCTGTGTCCCTAAACTAAACAGCACGAAACTGAACAGCACTTCTTGTTCAAATACTTTATGCCAAGACAATATGGAGTTATTGTTATAACATAGGAAACACTGAAACCTATTTATACACAGTCCACTCCCTCTAAACAGTATATTGTACACACATACACAGCCTGCTCGCTGACACAAGAAAGCTGGAACCTGGAGCAAAACGCTAAGCGCTGGAGGAACTCAGTGGGGAAGGCAGCATCTGTGGAAGCTAAACTAAGGAAATGGACAGGACAACATAAAGTTTCAGATCAGGACTCTTCAGCCGGCTTGGAACACTAGCATTGCCTGGAACAGGTTATTAAAGGGAATAGTTGGTGCCTTTATCCTCTATCTGTACACTGTGGATGGCTCAATTGTAATCATGTACAGTCTTTCTGCTGACTGGATAGCATGCAACCAATAAAAACTCTTCAGTGTTCCTCGGTACAAGTGACAAGAAACAAAACCGAAGTCGACCTTTCTTTAAATATAATGGCAGGTGGTTGCTGCAGATTCTGCCTGATGGGGTCCGATACTGATGTTGTTGGCCCTAAACTACCTTGCCGCATCAACCAGAAACAAGCAAGCTTCCTGGCCAATGTGTCTCTGTGAACGGACACGTGTGAAACGGATGTTGTGGGGATGACAACTTCACAGCTTAGTGAGCACATCCATAACTGCTTCCTGGACTGTTACAGCAAGCACTGCTTCAAAACACAAGGTCGTGGCTACAACACATTCTGATCACCCACAGATTGCTTTTTTTTAAAACTTTTTTTATTTTTTTAAATGGGATATGTGGAAACCACAAACAAGGACGACATTTACTGCCCACCCCTCATTTCCTCATTAACAATGTGGTTGCTAGCACAGTGCAACAACCGTATTCATAAGTGAAAGAAGCAGAATTAGGGCATTCGGCCCAACAAGTCTACACCGCCATTCAATCATGTCTGATCCATCTCTGTCCTAACCCCATTCTCCCCATAACTCCTGGCACCCACACTAATCAAGAATCTATCTCTGCCTTAAAATATCCACCGACTTGTCCTCCACAGCCATATGCAGCACAGAATTCCACAAACCCACCACCCACTGACTAAAGAAATTCCTCCTCATCTCCTTCAGATAGTCCAGAGGTCTCCAGTGAGGTAGATGGTAGGTCAGGACCACTCTCTAGTTAGTGATAGGATAGTGCAGTTGCCTGATAACAGCAGGGATGAAACTGTCCCTGAATCTGGAGGTGTGCGTTTTCACATTTCTATACCTCTCGCCTGATGGTCGAGGGGAGAAGAGGGGGTGGCCAGGGTGTGTGACTGGTAGTGGTGTATGACTGGCTGATTTTACAGACCACTGTTTAGTTTATAGACTGTTAGTTTAGATTTGTGACGTGTACTGAGATATAGTGAACATCTTGTTTGTGCCATACAGTCAAAGAAAACTCTACACAAATACTATCAAGCTAAACTCAGTGCAGAAGCTATCCCCATTAATATTCCAAACACATTTAATTCACTTTTTGATGCTGTTACTGTCAGATGATAACATTTCCAACATGACTAGCAAGTTTCAAGCGAACACGGGAAACCGAACTGGCTGGTTCAAGAGAATGCAAATTATGGGGGTTGGTGTGGTAGAGAGTACAAGGGACAAAACCCTGGAGGGCAGAGGGAACACTGGAACAAGGACCCTGGTGTGGTCGAGGAAGTAGGGAACAAGGCACCTGGAAGTTAGAGGGTACAAGGGAACAAGGACCATGATTAGCTAGATCCCAAACCTTTAGGATTATTGACTGATCAAGTAGAGGATTATTAGAGTTTCCTGTACTAGCTTATATAATAATCAGGTTCTTCATTGAATTTATTCTCCACAAGTGGCATAGCAGGATTTGAAGTTAAGTCCCTGGTCTGGATTATCACCACAGACACTAGTATCCCAATCGAGTTATAACCATTGTAGCACCTCTACATCCAAGATTAAATGGTGAGATTTCCTTTGGTTCAATAACTTAAAGTGATTATATTTCAACCATTTGATACCTCAAGGGGCAGGTTGATAATAACAGTGGGTAGTTTAAGTATTTGTCGCTGGTTGCTCACCCCCTAGTCCCACACTGCTAGCGTTCAGAAGGCTTGTCCAATTAAGGTTGAGGCTGATGGTGACATTGGGACGGTAGAATGCTGAATGGCAATGAATATTTGATGCAGGTAAGCACACCTTCCCTTCATCAACACTATTATGCATTGCTGTAGCAGTCACCATCTATATTTCTCCCATTTACTGTAGCAGTCACCCTACATTTCTTGAGTGCGACTCAAGTTGGTGAGATTCTGAAGCATGAATTACGAATTGAACTCAAAATATACAACTTGAAAATGCAATCCTAAAGCAAGAAGGGATAAAGGGTCTTCAATCTGAAATATCAAGAGTTTCTCTCTCCACAGTTGCTGCCTGACCTGCTGAGTGTTTCCAGTATTTTCAGTTTTTATTATGGGATAACTTTAAAAAGGACATAACTTTAAATAATCTCTGCAGAAGAAGCATCAGGGAGCAACTTAGAAATATAGAAAATAGGTGCAGGAGTCGGCCATTCGGCCCTTTGAGCCAGCACCACCATTCAATATGATCATGGAATCAAATCTACTCTGCAGATTGGAGTATGGGAAATGGTTCTGCAATGTTTCTTATCCAAGAGGAATTGCCTTTAAACTTGTTGCTTGGCTGGGCTCTGGGAACCAACCAACCAACAACCAATTCATCCAAGGGAATCAAGGACTGATCACTGGTTAAAGGATCTCTGGAGCAACACAAACTCAAAGAGAAGAGGCAGCATCTCACTTCACTCATTATACCAGAGCTCAGTTAGAGAACGCTTTTATGAAGATAGAGGGATAACCAATTGGTAACAGTCGATACTTTACTGTTGGCGTATCGTTAAATATTTTAAACAATTAGGTACCTGCTAATGTCTGATCCAGGTCTGCAATAAAATCCTCCAGATCTTTGGTGTCTCCAAGTTTGGCTTCAGAAAAAAAAGTAAAGGAATTAATTCACGTTGCAAATGCGTTGGAAGGTCCTTGCTACAACATAAATTACAACTTCCTACATTTGCATGACGTCTTTCAGATAAATACTTTGCAGGAGGGTAAACAAGCACTAGGTGTACGGTAGAAATGCACAAAGTATTCCGAAGCACCATT
Source organism: Raja brachyura (assembly GCA_963514005.1). The sequence goes on from OY740793.1 coordinate 3,386,219, forward strand.
ACAGAAACAGCCCTTACCCACATTTAGCCCGAGATTTTGTCCATCAGAAAACAACTGGTGTTCCCTCCAATTCAAGCATCATCCTGACTTAGATATATCTTCAACATCATGGAATGACATAGATGCATAGACAATAGGTACAGGAGTAGGCCATTTACCCCTTTTAGCCAGCACAGCCATTCAATGTGAGCATTTTCCACAAATTCACAACGCCGTGTGAAAAAGTTTTTCCTTATCTCAGTTCTAAATAGCCTGCCCCTTATTCTTAATAATGGGTAATTCTTATTCTGGCCCCTGATTCTGGACTCCCCCAACATCGGGAACACGTTTCCTACATCTAGCATTTCCAATTAGTTAATAATTTTACTGCTTAGTTGAAGTTAATAAGTTAATCAGTTGGAGCAACAAGAGTCAAGGGTGTTTAATTGTCACAGTGTTGGTATCTTAATTTGAGGAATGAAATCCTTGTGATTGTGGCAGTGCAGCGTAGGGTCACGAGATTGATCCCTGGGATGGTGGGACTGTCATACGAGGAAAGATTGAAAATACTAGGCTTGTATTCACTGGAGTTTAGAAGGATGACGGGGTATCTTAGAGAAACATAAAATTATAAAAGGACTGGACAAGCTAGATGCAGGAAAAATGTCCAGAACCAGGGGCCACAGTCTTAGAATAAAGGGGAGGTCATTTAAGATTGAGGCGAGAAAAAACTTTTTCACCCAGAGAGTTGTGAATTTATGCAATTCCTTGCCACAGAGGGCAGTGGAGGCCAAGTCACTGGATGGATTTAAGAGAGAGTTAGATAGAGCTCTAGGGGCTAGTGGAGTCAAGGGATATGGGGAGAAAGCAGGCACAGGTTATTGATTGGGGACGATCAACCATGATCACAATGAATGGCGGTGCTGGCTCGAAGGGCCGAATGGCCTCCTCCTGCACCTATTTTCTATGTTTCAATGTTACAAAAGCAGAATAATGCCATTCTTACTTGCAGCAGCTTAACAGGCCTGCAAACATGGTACCCATAGATACATTAAATGACAATCACAACCCCCCAATATTATTGGCAAAAGCCTGATGTCCTTAGCAAACATCACACAGATCACAGTGGTTTAAAAAAAGACCAAATCTGAATGAAAGATAAGAAAAATGCTGGCACTCCAGCGATGTGCTGCTGGGTTTGGTGGGGACGCAGATACGATAGTGGCATTATCGTACAGAGGCTTCTAGACAGGCTCATGGACATGCAGGGCATGGAGGGATATGGATCATGTGCAGGCAGAGGAGATTAATGTACCTTGGCATTATGTTCAACAGAGACATTATGGGCTGAAGGGCCTGGTTCTGTGCTGTTCTATATTCTAGATGCAGCAGACGTTACAAGGAGCCCGTTGTTCATGAGGGCCACAGACATGGAACTCGTTGCCCTGTGTTTAAGTGGTCGGTGTTTCCACCATCCCTCCTGCAAAGTCACAACAGCAAAATGGGAACACAATATTCCATGCAAGCAGCAAATCCCAGGACTAAGCTGCAAATAACCAGTCTGCAATAGACCAATTCATCAGCGGGGAACATTTCTGTGGACTGTGACCAAAGTTACAGTGCCATATGTTGCTAATTGTGGGTGAATTGTTAAACCACTTGACCACACAAATACAACAAGTACAACACTTTCAGTTCAACGTTCCTCATGCAACTTTGGCAGCATTAACATTGGCCATTATTCTCCTGTTCTCTGCAAGGATCTGCACTTTCCCAAATATCTTACGACTAGAGGGAATAGCTCTAAAGGTGAGAGGGGCAAAGTTAATGGGACATGTGTGGGTAAGATTCTTTTTTTTTCACGGGGAGACAGTGACGGGTTTTCACTGTACCTCGATACACGTGACAATAAACTAAACCGTAACATGTAAACTGGGTTTTAGATATAGACAATTGACAATAGGTGCAGGAGTAGGCCATTTGGCCCTTCGAGCCAGCACCACCATTCAATGCGAATCACGCCCTATCTAGCTTTCTTGAAAGTATCCAGAGAACCGGCCTCCCCTGCTCTTTCAGGCAGGGAATTCCACAGACTCACAACTCTGTGCGAAAAAGTCTTGTCTCCGTTCTAAATGGCTTACCTCTTTCTTAAACTGTGCCCCCTGGTTCTGGACTCCCCCAACATTGGGAACACATTTCCTGCCTCTAGCATGTCCAAACCATTAATAATCGTATATGTCTCAATACGATCCCCTCTCATCCTTCTAAACTTTACAGTATACAAGCCTAGCCGCTCCATTCTATCAACATATGACAGTCCCACACATGCATGTACAAGGCGAGATATAAACATATGCAGGTGGATGTTACATCATCTTGGCAACATGTTCAGTACAAACACTGTGGGCCAAAGGGCCAGTTCCCGTGTTGCTTTATCTCTGTGTTCTATAGACTCGGATCCTTCAATTGTTGCTGGATCATTGATTTACATCTACATTGCCCGATTTCTTTCTGGAATTTTGAAACTATTTTGCCGCTATCTGTCCTAACCAAAAACAATTCTTTAGAACGCAGCTGTACAAAACATTCGTTAAGCCACATATAGAGTATTGTGTACAGTTCTGGTCCATTACAGGAAGGATGTGGAAGCTTTGGAGAGGGTGCAGAAGTTCACCAGGATGTTGTCTGGATTGGAGAATATTAGCTGCAAGAATGAATCTTGTGGCTGATATTGTCATGGAATCATAAAATTATAGAGACAGGCCCTCTGGGCCAACTTGACCACACTGGCCAACATGTCCCATCTACACTAGTACCACCCGCCTGCGTTTGACCCATATCTCAAGCCAGTCAATTCCCCAAAGATGGCCGTGTGGACAATTGTGATAAAAAAGGAATAACTGATGCTGGTTTACAAAACAAAGTGCTTGAGTAACTCAGGAGGTCGGGCAGCAACACTGGAGGACAAGGATAGGTGATGTTCCGGGTCAGAACCCTTCTTCAGTTGTGATTGATGAATCATGATGCCTTCAGTTAATCTAAGGGCTCCCATTGACCACTTTACTATCAGGGAACAAAGCTTCATGTCCCCACTGAAGGCCACCAAGTGTAATAGTAGGGTTAATCATGCAGGGATGTGGACCCTACCTTTGGTTGTTGCCGTGTCCACGGAGTTCAGCTTCTCAACGCTGCAGCTCAAGCTGCTACCAGCAGATGATGCCGTGCCTGTCAACAGAAAGGGGAGGCCATTGCTTTGGGCAGCTTCATCTCAGGTTCCATACACACATGAACAGTCACCTCAATCCACAGGGTGACTAACAGCAAGGATGGAGGTCCAGAGTGAGGACAATTATTGGTTCATTCTCCAACGTACACCACAATCAGGTTCTTCCTCTCAGTTTAATTCGGCATCAGGGGTTGCAGCAAGAAGGCAGGAGAATGTGGTTGAGAGGGAAAAATAGATCAGCCAGGATTAATGGCGGAGTACCCTTGATGGGCCGAATGGCCTAATTCTGCACCTCGAACCTATGAATATGAATTAGCCTTTCCCAATATTGTTAGTGACAAAATGCCAGTCACTTTTCCTGACCTTGAGTATCACAATAAGGGTCACAGAGGTCACAGTGTCCAATACCACACCCACAATATAGGCTGTCCATTCAGTTCTGACATGGAAAGAGACTACTATGACTTAAAAAACACATCCTCCTTGACCAAGAATCAAGTTAGAGAAGCAACATCTAGAATTGTACCAAACATCACGCTCTCCCTGTTGGGAACATAGATATATAGAAAATAGGTGCAGGAGTAGGCCATTCGGCCCTTCGAGCCAGCACCGCCATTCAATATGATAAACATATTGAAAATAGAACATATAGGAATTAGCTAAAATGGCCAAGGAAGTAGACAGGCCAAGGTCTTTTACCCAGGGTAGGGAAAATCAAGAACCAGAGGACATAGGTTTAGGCCGAGAGGAGAATGATTTAATAGAAACCTGGAGGTACATCATTTTCACTGGTGGTGGTTAATAATGATAATAAACTTTATTTCAGACTCAAGGTCCAGACAAGGGGCAACATTACATAAAAGTGCATTGCATATTAAAACATATCATAAAGTACATATAAAATCTCAGTATATCACAAAAAAGCATCATAAATTATATATTAAAAAAAACACAATACATGAATTAAAATCCAAAGTAAAAGAATGATCAATGTCCTACATGAGACAACGATGCCAGTGTCTCCACAACTCCACAAACATATGGTTTCTTAGGATAGCTTCTAAAGTACTAACTCCTGCAGCCACAAACACATTACTAGCACTACACCATCTAGCTTTCCTTAGCAGTGTTCTCATGGCATCATTGTTGGACACCTTTAGTCTCTGCAAACTTGTCTTTCCATAGTTCGATCACAGGTTCGCAGTATCCAGTGGTGTGCAATATGCTCTAAATAGCGACATCTTCACCACATCTGCACACGCACCAAACTTACGCAAGAGAATACTCGCCTGTACATGCATCATTACCTATAAACATCCTCATCATCTGTCATTTGTTCTGTAATAAAATGCCCTAGACATTTGACCTTATTACAGACACTAAGGTTGTCAGACAATTTAAAATCAGGAAATTTTAGACATTTATCCTCTTTGGTTCTACAGTTCATAACAGCACTCTTACAAGTATTATATTTAATATCATGTTCCAAACCATACACAGAACATATAGTAAGGAGCTGCTGGAGACCAGCGCTAGATAGACTAAAGACCACAAGATCTTCTGCATACATAATATGGTCCACTAAAATATTACCAATCATGCACTCAGTATTACAGGCTTTCAATTGTTTGGACAGACCATCAATATAAAGATTAAAAAGGACTGGGGACAGAATTCCCCCTTGTCTAACACCATTGCTAACCCGAAATGTGGCTGAGACCCTATTGCCCCATTTTATTTGCATAGTCTGGTGGGCATACCAGTAAGCCAGAATTATCACAATGTACTTAGGCACCCCTCTTTTAACAAACAGCTTTCTGTGATTAACACGGTCAAAGGCTTTGGAAGCATCAATAAAGCACATAAGGATTGAAGAGTTTTTGCCTCTATATTTGTTTACAATCTCCTTTAGGGCATATATGCATAAGTTAGTGCCATGTTTCGCTTTAAAACCAAACTGGTTGTCTGTGGAGTGAACAAACTGTGGAAAGAAATTGATATTTAAATTTTGGAAAAATACAGCTACACCACCTATTAAAATGTGGATTAGTAATATGACGGACATAGCTCACCTTGAAGAAATGAGACTCCGCCTAATAGATAAATATGACCAATTCTTACGGAGTTGGCCCCCGTTTATCGACTTTTTGGAATCATGTGATGCAGCAGTGCCGTAAAGATTACTGATTTCAGGTCAGGTCATGGATAGAATTACATCTCCGAACAAAGATTTGAACATTTCTTTTTTAAGGGACTTTTTCTCCTATTTCTATTCTTATATATACACACACTTCACGTTTTTCTATTCTCCACTATCTATTTTTCTTCTCTCTATCTTTTTTTACTTCCTTTTCAAAAACATAAAACTGGAGGTTGTACATAGAATGTATTACGTTATGACATAGTCGGCACCTAAATTTAGGTTCCACTACTGTTTTGTACTGTATTAACTTCTAATAAAATGAACAAAAAACAAAAAAACTCATTTATTCTATCCAGCAGAACTCTTTTTAAGACTTTTAACAATATGCTGGCTAAAGCTATGGGCCTGTAATTATTTAGGCTACCTACTTTACCAGCTTTGTCCTTAATGATCGGCACTAACAGAACAGACAGCATCGAGTCTGGCAACAAGCCATGAATTATAAAGCCAGTAAAACAAAGAGCAAGGAGAGGAGCTATCCTCGTACTCGCATACTTATGATGTTCAGCAGAAATATGATCCAAGCCACTTGCTTTGTTGTTGGACAGTTTGTTGATGGCATGATACACCTCATGTGACATAATTGCCATTGAGTCATTATTCTCAATATTGCCCACCCTGTACAAGTCACCTTGGACACAGTTGAACAAAGTACTATAATGTTGTCGCCATAACTCAGCGATATTAGCTGTTCCGGACATTCCATCTACAGTGCATGGTAGAGATGTTTTGCAACTGTTAAGAGCTCTCACTTCTTTCCAAAAATCTGTATCATTGTTACTTAACAGCTTCTTAGCCATGGAATCAGCCCTCATAGCTTGCACATTTTTACAGATGAAGCAAAGAGCATACGTATACCTTGCATTAGTGAGCTTCTTGTACTCAAACAGACGAGATGGGCCACAGGGCCTGTTTCCGTGCTGTCGGACTATGACTAAGACACACCAAACAGCCCAGATCATTAAAAGCTTCATCTGTGACAGTGTTAATGGGACGAGCTGCCAGATGAGGTAGTTGAGGCAGATACAATAATCTCTATAGAACTAAACATCTTCCTATTGTTTGCGTTTGTGCCCAGGATGTGTTTGTCTCAATCTGTAATTCCTATCTTCTTCCGAACACTAGGCCTCAGCCTTCCCATTTTTACACATCCTACTCACATTTTTCCCGTGGCGGTGAAAAATATCTTCCCATCGTATTTCCACCTAGATTTACGAAGTTATTGACAATTCAAGTTTTTTTTTAAAAAGGCAAAAAACACTTTTCCCAGAATTTCAAACGATGATGTCACAATGCCACTCAGTGCACCAATAACAATGGGCACTCAAGCTGCCGTGTGCTGCACCCCCCGCCCCCACCTGGTTATTCACACCCCTGCCTCCTCTCCTCCTTGGCTATTCACACCCCCCCCGCCCCCTTCCGTCCCTGGCCAAGATGCGGCATCTTGCTTGACATGGACGAGATGGGCCAAAGGGCCCGTTTCCATGCTGTAGGACTAGGACTCCAAGACCCACCAAAGAGCCCAGATCATTAAAAGCTTCATCTGTGACAGAGTGTTCAGGCCCTACTTTAGACTCCACATAACTGGAGTGGAAGCAACTCATATCATCTCAGGGAAGGGTCACAGGGAGAGCGAGGCAGAGGCAGAGAGAAGACTACATTGACTGCAGATCATTTTACAATGTCTCACAATTGTGGAAAGTTTTTGCCCCACCATGCATATTGAAAGTGAGGATAACTCATACAGACTGACCACATCACGAAGTGATACTGATGGGGAATACACTCAACTAAGGCATGTGAAAGTCAGACATGGTTTTTCCCTTCTCGTGAAAGGTAATGAAATTAACCTGCTGAGCAACCATGTTGATGACAATGATGTTTAGTTAACCCCTCCTGCCACAAGTTTTTAAACCCAATTTCAATGTAAGCTGCCCAGTTCTCATTGTAACTTAAAGTGGATTCAATAAAACATAATTACACCATCATCAACAGTGTCAAAATAAAGATCACACGAGCAGCACAGTGTATAGGATCCAAATGGTGCGATTTATATGCAGAATCTAAACCAAGCTTGGGTAATTTTAACTTCATTCGCTAAGGAGGAAATCTAAGAAATTGGGTGTCGCGATTTTAACCTTTGCTCGGTGCTGTCAGCTGGTGGTAAAACCGAGTTAACCACAAAATGGTGATGTATCAGATCATAGACACAAAACGCTCGAGTAACTCAGCGGGTCAGACAGCATCTGAGATAGTGGAGTCAGGGGATATGGGGGGGGGGGGGGGGGGCAGGAACAGGGTACCGATTAGGATGATCTGCCATGATCATATTGAATGGTGGTGCTGGCTTGAAGGGCCGAATGGCCTACTCCTGCACCTATAATCTATTGTCTTTCTCTAGAGAAAAGAAATAGGTGATTTTTTTGGATTGAGTCCATTCTTCAGACTATTCCTTTTCTTCAGCGATGCTGTCTGAACCGTCGAGTTACTCCAGCTTTTTGTGTCTATCTTCGGTTTAAATCAGCATCTGCAGTTCTTTCCTGCACATGTATCTGATCATGTCAGTTCCCAATGGGTAGGTTGGAGTGAAATCCCTGCACCCATCCACTCTCATCACCAATGTCACTACATTAACACCGAATCCTTGCCGCCTCCAGTGAGTTTGATTGGAGGCCATATAGAAGAAAAGCATCCAAGTTCCAATTGATGGCAGTGTTTAATGTGATGAAGCCCAGTTTAACAGAAGGCACTCAGTCCTTCATAGTCAAAGATTCTTGAGGAAGAAAGCCTTAACCTGAGGGGCAAACTTTCCACTCAACGGGTAGGTGGGTATGTGGAAACCAAGTGGCCAGGAGAGGTACTATAACAGCATTTAAAAGGCACTTGGATAGGAAAGATTTAGGGAAATATAGATCTAACATAGGCAACTGGGATTAGCTTAGATGTGGCATCTTGGTCAGTATGGACAAATTAGGCTGAAGGTCCTGTATGAATCTGTTACACTACAACTCAAAAGATCTCCCACTGCCTGTCCAGGTAAACCAGTGATGGGCAACAAAGGCTAAGCTGTTCAAGAACACCCATTCCCCATGAGTCCATGTTTCTCAATAATGTCTGCATCTTAATGTGAACCAATGTACAACTCACTGCCCAGCAAATCTCACACCTCACCCCTTCCCACTGCACTTCCACCACTCATGGCCGAGTTCCTGTCACCTTCTGCCTTACCCTGCACAAGATTCATTTGTAGTTTTACAGATATTGCATGCCAACCTGGTAACATTCGGTAACCACATTAGTCTCATCTTGATGGTTCATGCGTGAATTAACAATTTCGTACTGACTGTAAACTTCTCCACATTGTCTTTGCAATGACTGGATGTGTGTTGGTATCAACATTGCAGTGATCCCACAGCACAATGCAAACCATAAGACATTGGAGCAGAATCAGGCCATTCAGCCCATCAAGCCTGCTCTGCTATTTAATCATGGCTGATCTATCTTTCACCCTCAACCTAAATCTCCTGTCTATATGTGTTAACACCTTTACTAATCAAGAACTAATCTCCACTTTAAACATGCCCAATGACACCTCCACCACTGTCTGTTGCAATGAATTCCACAGAATCACCACCCTCTGGCTACAGAAATTCCTCTTAATCTCCATTTCTAAAGGTGCGTCCTTTCATTCTGAGCCTGTGCCCTCTGGTCTTGGAGTATCCCACTGGTGGAAACATCCTCTCCATGTTCACTCCGTCTAGTCTACGTCCAATGGTTGCGTGGACTGGAATAACAAACTATGAACCATCTTGAACCAAACTTGATTGGACTTTATCTTGCACAGTTGTGGAACGACTCACTGATGGTGATGAGTCAGAGTATAGAAGTGAGATCGACCAAATGGTGCCAGCACAACAACCTGGCTCTCAACACCAGCAAAACCAAGGAACTGATTGTGGACTTTAGAAGGGGTAGGATAGGGACCCACAATCCAGTTTATATCAACAATGGTGGATAGGATCAAGAACGTCTAATTCCTGGACGTGCATATTTCCGAAGATCTTTCCTGGTCCCAGCACACTGATGCAATGATAAAGAAAGCATATCACGCCTCTATTTCCTGAGAAGATTACGGAGAGTCGGTATATCAAGGAGGACTCTCTTGAACCTCTACAGGTGCACAATAGAGACCATACTGACTGGTTGCATCGTGGCTTGGTTCAGTAACTTGAATGTCCAGGAGTGGAAAATATTGCAGAAAGTTGTGAGCACTGACCAGTCCATCATCGGCTCCGACCTACCCACCATCAAAGGGATCTATCGCCATCGCTGCCTCAAAAAGGCTGCCAACATCATCAATGACCCACATCATCATCTCGTCATTGCCATCGGGAAGAAGGTACAGGCGCTTGAAATCTGGACCATCCAGGCTCAGGAACAGCTTCTTCTCCACAGCCATCAGACTATTAAACTCGCCATCAAACAAGCTCTGAACAATAACAGTCTATGCGCTTCATCTATTTATTGTGTATATATATGGTCTATGGGAAATAAACACAATTAACTTTTGTCTCGTGTTCCGTATTATGTTGACATATTCACATATGACACATGACAATAAAACTCTTGACTAAATGTTGTACCCTTTATCCGTACACTGTGGACAGCTTCATGGTAATTATGTATAGTCTCTTCTTTGACTGGATAGCCGCAACAAAAAAAATTTCATTCTACCTCAGAACAGGTGACACTAAACTAAACTGCCATTTGGCCAGTTCTGAAAACAGAACAAACCCATCTGAGAGGCAGCAGCAGAGCATGACTCAGCCCCAGTCCCCACACCCATCACATGAGGCAATGGAGTGGTTAGTCGCCACACAAAGTGCATTACTCACTCTCTGCGTCATCGATACCACTGTCCCGGGCAGTCATCGCACCCAGCCTCTTCTTCCCATTCAAATGTTCCACATATTCAGTGCCAGCCTTTGCAGAGCAGGACAGATCATCGATGACCATGTTGAATTCATTGAGAACAGCATCAAATTCATCCTCGTTCCACACTGAAAGCAATCAGAAAGAAATCATGTTCCCACAAGTTACTTGGTGAAGTGCAGCAGTCATGTTGCAAGAACACCACACGAGACCACAATAAACAGATGGAGCCGACACCAGGAACTACAGATGCTGAAATATCATGTAGAACACCAAGTGTTGGAGGAACTCAGCAGACCAGGAGGCATCTCTGGATGGAGACAGACACAAAATGCTGTAGTAACTCAGTGGGCCAGGCTGCATCTCTGGATAGAAGGAATGGTCGAGACCCTTCCATAGAATGAACGTCAGGGGAGATGGAGTTACAGAGATAAGGAAGCGCAAGAGATCAAGAAAGATGGAGATCAAGGAAAATGTGGAATAGACCGTTATTAGCTTGGAAACTGTAACAAAGCAAACAGGGATAGAATGTAATCGGGGACAGTAGGACTGGTCGGAGAACTGGGAAAAGGGAGGGATGGAGAGGGAGGGAAGGGAAGAGTTACTTGAAATTAGAGAAGTCAATGTTTGGGGTGCAAGCTGCCAAAGCGAAATATGAAGTGTTGTTCAGACCAGCCCATCACACAAACCAACCTCCCTTCCATTGACTCAATCAACAGTAGCAGAATCAAGGACGAATCTCACTGTAGTCACTCCCTCTCCTCTCTCCCATCAGGCGAGATAACAACAGAGAGAATCAAAGGGGGGTAGGGGGGGGGGGGGCAAGTGTGGTAGAGATAAGTACCAACAGCAGAAAGAGGGGAGAATAATATGAACGAGGTTGCTGACCTGGGACACAAAGGCTGAATGGACTTCTTCTGTGTCCTTATGTGGCCTGAGCAATTTCCAATTCCAGACCTTGGCTCAGAAATAGCACTGTCAGCTCTCAGTCACAGAGAATCCTATCCCACGGACACCAACTTGAACACATCATCCACGGTTGAGGGAGTGTTGTGAACATATAGAAACAGAGTTGGAATTAATGGGTCCCTTTCAAAATGGCAGGTAGTGACACGTGGGGTGCCGCAAGGCTCGGTGCTGGGACTGCAGCTATTTACAATATATATTAATGATTTAGATGAAGGAATTAAAAATAACATCAGCAAATATGCAGATGACACAAAGCTGGGTGGCAGTGTGAGCTGCAATGAGGATGCAGGGCGACTTGAATAGGTTGGGTGAGTGCGCAGGTGTATGGCAGATGCAGTACAGTGTGGATAAATGTGAGGTTATCCACTTTGGTGGCAAGAACAAGAGACAGTATATTATCCGAATGGTGTCAGATAAGGAAAAGGGGAAGTGCAACGAGACCTGGTATCCTTGTACATCAGTCACTGAAAGTAAGCATGCAGATAGAGCAGGCAGTGAAGAAAGCTAATGGCATGATGTCCTTAGTAACGAGAGGATTAGAGTATAGGAGGAAAGAGGTCCTTCTGCAGTTGTACAGGGCCCTGGTGAGACCACACCTGGAGTATTGTGTGCAGGAACGGGGAACTGATTTTTGAGTTAACTGGACCAACCCTCCTCTTTGAAACAGGCACCACATGCCCCAAGACCTCCACCCCGTCCCACGGCTGAACACTCTCATGGGCACGCGGCCCGCACCGGCTGGCAGTCGGCACTGGACCTCAAAGCTAATGGCGTGACCCTCTGTCCCCCCACCAAACAGGTCGCACCTCCCTCGCTGGGATATCCACGCCTGATCCGCCTGGCGGAACTGCCCGCTGCACCCTCTCTCAGTCTGAAGAAGGGTCTCGACCAGAAACATCACCCATTATTCCTTCACTCCAGAGATGCTGCCAGTCCCACTCTGTTACTCCAGTATTTTGTGTCTATCTCCCAACATCAGTCTAAAGTTCCAGCTATTTTGAACCTCGCTTTAAAATAATAATGACCAGCATATATATCGCTGACAACCAGAGTCAGGATGGAGTTCTGTGCATCAGTGAATCATATATATTCTCACCAGTCTGGAGAAGGGTCCCGCCCGACACCTCACCCATCTATGTTCTCATAGAAACATAGACAAATAGGTGCAGGAATAGGCCATTCGGCCCTTTGAGGCAGCACAGCCATTTAATATGATCATGGTTGATCATCCAAAATCAGTTCCCCGTTCCTGCTTTCCCCCCCATATTCCTTGATACATTTAGCTCTAGAAGCTAAACCAAACTCTCGAAAACATCCAGTGAATTGGCCTCCACTGCCTTCTGTGGCAGAGAATTCCACAGATTCACAACTATGAGTGAAGAACGTTTTTCCTCTTCTCAGTCCTAAATGGCCTACCCCTTATTCTTAAACCGTGACCCCTGGTTCTGGACTCCCCCAACATCAGGAACATTTTTCCTGCATCAAGCCTTTCCGATCCTTTAAGAGTTTTATATGTTTCTCCAAGATCCCCTCTCATCCTACTAAATTCCAGCGATCACAAGTCCAGTCGACCTATTCTTTCGTCATATGTCAGTCTCACCATCCCGGGATTAACCTTGTGACCCTACGCTGCACTCCCTCAATACCAAGAATGTACTTTCTCAAATTAGGAGACCAAAGATTCACACAATAATCCAGCTGTGGTTTCACCAGGGCCCTGTGCAACTGCACTAGGACCTCCTTGCTCCTAAACTCAAATCATTTTGCAATGAAGGCTAACTGCCTGACCCGCTGAGTTACTCCAGCACTCTGTGAAACGTCACCTAAATTTTAATCTGCAATTTGAGAAGGAGAACTTTAAATCGGAAGTGGCAGTGATGTAGTTGAACAAAGGGACTATGAAGGCATGAGAGGGAGCTGGCCAAAGTAGACTGGAAAGGGATCCTAGCAGGAATGATTGTGGAACAGCAATGGCAGGAATTTCTGGGCATAATCTGCAAGACGCAGGATCATTTCATTCCAAAAAGGAAGAAAGATTCTAAGGGGAGTAGGAGGCAACTGTGGCTGACAAGAGAGGTTAGGGCTAGAATACAACTAAAAGAAAAGATGTATAACACAGCGAAGAGTAGCCAGAAGACAGAGGATTGGGAAACTTTCATAGGACAACAGAAGGAAACAAAACAGGCAATACGGGCTGAAAAGATGAAGTATGAGGGGAAGCTGGCCAGGAATATAAAGGACAGTAAAAGCTTCTTTACATACGTTAAGGGAAAAAGAGTAGCAAAGTCAAATGTGGGTCCCTTGAAGGCAGACACGGGTGCAATTACTATGGGCAACAAGGAAGTGGCAGAAGAGTTGAAAAGGTACTTCGGATCTGTCTTCACTAAGGAGGACACAAACAATCTCCCTGATGTACTGGAGGACAGAGGATTTAAGGGGGTAGAGGAACTGAAAGAAATTTTCATTAGGCGAGAAATAGTATGGGGTAGGCTAATGGGATTGAAGGATGATAAATCCCCTTGGCCTTATGCTCTGCATTCCAGGGAGGTGGCTCTAGAAATAGTGGACGCATTGGTGATCATTTTCCAATGTTCAATAGATTCAGGATCAGTTCCTGTGGATTGGAGGATAGCTAATGTTATCCCACTTTTCAAGAAAGGATCGAGAGAGAAAACGGGGAATTACGAACCAGTTGACCCGACTTCGGTGGTGGGAAAGATGCTGGAGTCAATTATTAAAGAGGTAATAATGGGGCATTTGGATAGCATTAAAAGGATTAGTCCAAGTGAACATGGATTTATGAAAGGGAAAATCATGCTTGACTAATCTTCTGGAATTTTTGAGGGTGTGACAAGTAAAATGGATGAAGGGGTGCCAGTGGATGTAATGTATCGAGACTTTCAGAAAGCCTTTGATAAGGTCCCACACGGGAGACTGGTGACTAAAATTAGAGCACATGGTATTGGGGGTAGGGTGTTGACATGGATAGAAAATTGATTGGCAGCAAAGAGTAGGAGTGAACAGGTCCTTTTCAGAATGGCAGGCAGTGGCAAGTGGAGTGCCGCAAGGCTCGGTGTTGGGGCCGCAACTGTTTACCATATATATTAATCATTTGGAAGAGGGAATTAGGAGCAACACTAGCAAGTCTGCAGATGCAACAAAGCTGGGTGGCAGTGTGAACTGTGAAGAAGATGTTAGGAGGTTGCAGACTGACCGGGACAGGTCGAGTGAGTGGGCAGATGCAGTATAATATAGATAAATATGAGGTTATCCACTTTGGCAGCAAAAAAAGGGGGCAGTTTATTATCTCAAAGGGGTTAGGTTAGGGGGAAGTGCAGCAAGACCTGGGCATCCTTGTACACCGGTCGCTGAAAGTTGGCGTGCAGGTGCAGCAGACAGTGAAGAAAGCTAATGGAATGTTGGCCTTCATAACGAGAGGATTTCAGTATAGGAGTAAAGAGATTCTTCTGCAGTTGTATGGGGCTCTGGTGAGACCACATCTGGAGCATTGTGTACAGTTTTGGTCTCCTAATTTGAGGAAGGACATCCTTGTGATCGAGGCAGTGCAGCGTAGGTTCATGAGATTGATCCCTGGGATGGTGGGACTGTCATATGAGGAAAGATTGAAAAGACTAGGCTTGTATTCACTGGAGTTTAGAAGGATGAGGGGGATCTTATAGAAACATATAAAATTATAAAAGGACTGGACAAGCTAGATGCAGGAAAAATGTTCCCAATGTTGGGCGAGTCCAGTACCAGAATATTAGAATAAAGGGGAGGTAATTTAAGACCGAGGTGAGAAAAAAGATTCACCCAGAGAATTGTGAATTTATGGAATTCCCTGCCACAGACGGCAGTGGAGGCCAAATCACTGAATGGATTTAAGAGAGTTGGATAGAGCTCTAGGGGCCAGTGGAGTCAAGGGATATGGGGAGAAGGCAGACACGGGTTATTGATAGCGGACGATCAGCCATGATCACAATGAATGGCGGTGCTGGCTCGAAGGGCCGAATGGCCTCCACCTATTTCCTATGTTCTCCACAGATGTTGCCTGACCTGCGGAGTTACTCCAGCACTCTGTGAAACGTCACCTATCCATGTTCCCCACAGATGCTGCCTGACCCTCTTTACTCCAGCACTCCGTTCTACCCAAGATCCAAGCATCTGTCTTTCCTGGCGTCGCAATAAATCTTTCAGATGAGACAACGATAAGACGACGTCAGACCAAAGCATGTCCTTTATCACAAGGAACTGCAGATGCTGGTTTACAAAACAAATGTACAGAGTGCTGGAGTACTCAGCTGGACAGGCAGCATCACGGGGGAACATGGATCGGTGGCGTTTCGGTGGAGAATGGGGTAGGAGGAAGAGATAGATCAGTCATGATTGAATGGCGGAGTAGATTTGATGGGCTGAATGGCCTAATTCTACTCCTATTACTTATGAACAATGTTTGTGCCGTACAAGATGCCGTTAAACCCGTCTGCTCTGCCTAATCCACAATCCGTGATCCATATCCCTCCATTCCTGCATAGCCACAGCCTGTCCAAAAGCCTCTAAAACACCACTATGATATGCGCCTGCACCCCTGGCGCGCTGTTCCATGCACCACCACCCTGTGTAAAACACTTGCCCGCACATCTCCTTTACATTTTGCCCCTCTCACCTTTATGTTATGCCCTCTTGTCTTTGACATTCACACCCTGGGGAAACGTTCTGTGCCTATATTTGGGGTCAGCATGTTTTCCCTTGCCGCTCGTACTTGCCGCGGGTCCCGAGCGGATCCACGCCCGAGGCACCGCCGGACCCGGGTACCGGCCACTCTGGTAACCCAGCGTGTCATGACCCGGTGTCAGGCAGTCTCCGTGCCGCTCCCAGAGCTCACGCAGCCCCCCACCGCGGCCCCAGCGCGAACACCATCCAGCGCTAATTCTACCCGGTCCCAGCGCCAGTCTCCGAGCGCCAGTCACAGCCTGTACCCTCAGCCGCAGCGCCAGGTGCCCGTGCCACCCTCTCCCAGCCTGTGCCGGCCACAGTGTCAGTCTCACTCCCGGGACCATGCAGTGCCGTTCCCGGTGCCAGAACCAGCTTGCCCGGTGTCAGGTCCAGTTCCCCCTCGCCAGGTCCAGTGGCCACACCGCCGTGCAAGCCGATTGCCTTACCTGCCGTGTCCGCCTGTGTTGAGCTCATGGCTGCGTCTGTCCGCCGCTCAGCGCTGCGTTCCTTTATCGCCCTCACGCTCCTGCCCCCACTCTGTACCCGCCAATCACAGGCCGGAGTCGCATGATGGGCAACCCCGTCAACCAATGAGGGCGGAAACATCCTGCCCAGTGACGTCACTGCGGGGGACTCCCCCACGTCACGGGATTCCCCGCACCCACCCCATCTCCCGCCCTCGCCCCACGCGTGTCGGCATCCCAGCTACATTGCATCAAAGAGATGCACCTATTCCCTGGAACACAGGAACGCAGCACACATTTGCATCGGGAACTACAATAGAGGTAGCAGTGTCACCCAGATGCTACCCGAGCTGGAGTGGGAAACGCTGGAAACAAGAAGGGCAAGGAACAGACTAGCCATGTTGTACAAGATTCAAAAGGGGATGGTGGGCATAACTGCAGATAGATACATAACATACTCAACAGAAAGGAGAACAAGAAAGAGTAATGATATGCAAATAGAAATCCCCATTCGCCAGGACAGATATTGATAAGAATTCAGTCTTTGTAAAAATGGAATAAACTAGACAATAATATAGTCAAATCATCTTCACTGGATAGGTTTAAGGGGGCACTAACAGCAGGTTAGTATGCACAACACATCCAAGTTGGCGATATGCTGAGTACTGCCCTGCCGACTACAAATAGAGAAGGTTGAGAAGTTTGGAGCGCCGCAGGCTGAGGGGTGATCTTACAGAATGAAACAAGATCATGATCTGTGCACAGAGTATTTCATCCAGAACAAGGGGACATTGGTTTAAGGTGAGGGAGGGGGGTGGGTGGGGGAGGGAGATTTAATAGGAAACTGAGGAGTAATCTTTTCACTCAAAGGGTGGTGGGTATATGTTGCAGACTGCCAGAGGAGGTAGTTGAGTCAGTTACTATCACCATGTTTAAGAAACAAGAGTCAAGTCAAGTACATTTATATGTCCTGTAACCGGGGGTCACGATTTTAAGGCTCTCCTATCATTCGTCCCAATGGTTGGAGTGAAATGAGCATAGGTGGCAGGGTGATATACACAAGAGAGAGTTAGATAGAGCTCTTAGGGCTAACGGAATCAATGGATATGGGGAGAAAGCAGCAACAGGGTACTGATTTAGGATGATAAGCCACGAGCATATTGAATGGTGGTGCTGGCTTGAAGAGCCAAATGGCCTACTCCTGCACCTATTTGCTATGTTTCCATGAGCTTCTACCTCACAGCACCAGAGACCTGTGTTGGATCCTGTCCTCCGGTGATGTATGTGTAGATACATCCCATTCCCACTGACCTTTCTGCCCTGGGCCTCCTCCACTGTTAGAATGAGGCCCACGCAAATTGGAGGAACAGCGCCTTTTATTTCGCTTGGCCAGCTCACTTGGCTCTCTGAAAGTGGAAGGACTAAAACGAGAAGATTATTTACAGACGGTAGACAGAAATGCTGGAGAAACTCAGCGGGTGAGGCAGCATCTATGGAGCGAAGGAATAGGTGACGTTTCGTGTGGAGAAAGAAGGGTCTCGACATGAAACGTCACCTATTCCTTCGCTCCATAGATGCTGTCTCATCCGCTGAGTTTCCCCAGTATTTTTGTCCACCTTCGATTTTTCCAGCACCTGCAGTTCTTTCTTTACAGATGGTCAATGAGAAGAATTTGTGAGAGAATGGGGAAGTGGGATTGGAGGAGAATGTTACAGTTGCAAAATGCCGCGACTGTTGGTAATATGAAAAGAGGAAAGAAATGATGAAACTCCCGGCAGATCAGCTGGCATCTGTGGTGAGAGAAACAGTAAATTATTCAAGTTGACGTCCCTTCATCACAAACACGTGAAGGCTTGTCTCAGGGAGAGATTTATTCCCGGAAGAGATGAGACTGCAAGGTGGAAGAGAGCGGGACTGGGATGTAAAGAAGAATAAATGGTAGCGTGGAAGGAAGTGGACCGAGGTCCAGTGAAGTGCTTCTGTTGCGTGCTATCCAGTCAGCAAAAAAGACAATTAGATTACAATCGAGCACTGCAGTGGACAGATACATGATAAGGGTATAACGTTTAGTGCAAGGTAAAGCCAGCAAAGTCCGCTCAATGATAGTCCAAGGGTCACCAATGAGATAGATGGTAAAGACACAGACACGGTCTCTGGGAAACACCTATCCTTTATCGGACAGCATTTGTTTTCTCAGCTTTCAATGGGGCATCTGCCCAATAATGCCTGCCATCAATTTACTCTCCCGAGCTCTGGACTGATAATGTTTGGAATTTACCCTCCTCAATTTAATAACTAGCTATTTACAAACTTCTGATTTCACAAATGTTGGTATTGACTCTACATTCCAAGGCTAATTGTTGCGATGCTGACTAGAGTCATAGAGTCATAGAGTGATGTAGTGTCAAAACAGGCCCTTCGGCCCAACTTGCCCACACCAGCCAACAATGTCCCAGATACACTAGGCCCATCTGCCTGCGCTTGGCCCATATCCCTCCAAACCTGTCCTATCCATGTACCTGCCTAACTGTTTCTTCAACATTGGGATAGTCCCAGCCTCAACTACCTCCTCCGGCAGCTTGTTCCATACACCCACCACCCTTTGTGTGAAAAAGTTACCCTTCGGATTCCTATTAAATCTTTCCCCTTCACCGTAAACCTATGTCCTCTGGTTCTCGATTCCCCTACTCTGGGCAAGAGACTCTGTGCATCTACCCGATCTATTCCTTGCATGCGTTTGTACACCTCTATAAGATCTCCCCTCATCCTCCTGCGCTCTATGGAATAGAGGCCCTGCCTACTCAACCTATCCCTATATCTCACACTCACTAATCCTGGCAACATCCTAGGAAATCTTTTCTGAACCCTTTCAAGCTTTGACAATAGCTTTCCAATAACATGGTGCCCACAATTGCACACAAACTTCTCCAATGTTTTGTGACTTGACCCCTCTGAGACACCACAAAACACAACACACCCACAATGAGTCCCATCAGTTTGTACGACCACTAAGCTCCATTCCTTCGACAAGTGTGGTCTGTCATTGACCAGTGTAGGACACTTCCCAATGACACCATAGTCAAGATGTCGAGCCCCAGATGCTGGGCTCTCCAACGTCCTGGTCAGCCCGGCATTGAAGCCAAGATCCTTACAGTGAACACGCAGGTAGAGTGTTATCTATCTGCATTGGATTGGAGGCATTGACAACACAGCTTTTAACAGGACATCTAACTCAGTCCCAAAGGCACAAAGTGCTGGATAGTAACTCAACGGGTCAGGCAATATCTGTGGAGGAAAAGGATGGGCGACCTTTCAGGTCAGGACCAGACTGAAAGTAGGGGGTGGAGGGAGAAGGTGAGGAGCTGGAGGTGAGAAAACTCCAGAGTCAACCAGTGCCGGCCACAAATGACCTCAGGCAGGGAGGTGACCAGGTTGGCCCATTGTTGGGTAGGGAAGGTGTGATCTCCAGAGGCATAAAGTGGGGTGGACGGTGGAGATGGTTAAATGACTGGGGGAGGGGAATGCAGGTAGAAGTAACTTCAATTTAGAGAATTCAACATTCATACTGCTGAATTGTAAGCTACCCAAGCACAATGTGGGGTGCAGTTTCTCCAATAAATATCAGTTCCACATCTCTACTGCTTCCACTTTTCACATTGAGCGACTTACAGTTACTTTCTCTTCTTACTTCCTTTTAACATTCTTGTAAAAGCTATTATATTCCAATTTATCTTTCTTACTGCGGAATCTTCCCATTCGATTTCTAATTGACTGGTTTTCTGATATTTAAGAGATATTTAAAATGCGTCAGATCATAAACCTTACAATCACTGTTGACAACATTGACAAGTAATTTCTTCTAATTATACTATTATTTTACCAATCAACAATGTTTTTTTTCCATTTAATTCTTTGGACTTTAGAGATACAGCACGGAAACAGGCCCGTAGGCCCACCAAGTCCATGCCAAGCTGTGTGATCACCCCTTACACTAGCATATACCGTAAGAATATGCATGTTATTGGAGAATCAATAATTATTTATTTAAATATTTGTGGGTTACCGCAAGGCTCGGTTCTGATACGACAGCTGATTACAATATATATTCATGTTTTCGATGAAGGGATTAAAAGTAACATTAGAACATTTGCAGATGACACAAAGCTGGTTGGCAGTGTGAATTGTGAGGAGAATGCTGTGAGAATGCAGAGTGACTTGAACAGGTTGTGGGAGTGGGTATATGCATGGCAGATGCAGTTTAATGTGGATAAATGTGAGGTTATCCAATTTGGGGGCAAAAACAGGAAGGCAGATTATTATCTAAATGGTGTGAAGTTGGGAAAAGGGGAAGTACAACGGGGGTCCTTGTTCATCAGTCAATCAAAGTAAGCATGCAGGTACAGCAGGCAGTGAAGAAAGAGAGTGACATGTTGGCCTTCATAATGAGAGGAGTTGAGTATAGGAGCAAAGAGGTCCTCTTGCAATTGCACTGGTGAGACCACACCTGGGGTATTGTGTGCAGGTGTGGTCTCCAAACTTGAGGAAGGACATTCTTGACATTGAGGGAGTGCAGCGTAGGTTCACAAGGTTAATTCCTGGGATGGTGGGACTGTCACAAATTAATAGATTGGAGCGGCTGGGCTTGTATTCACAGGAATTTAGAAGGATGAGAGGTGTCTCATTGAAACATACAAGATTATTAAGGGTTTGGAAATGCTAGAGGCAGGAAACATGTTCCCAATGTTGGAGGAATCCAGAACCAGGTGCCATAGTTTAAGAAGGTGGTGGTGAAAGACCAGTCAGACAACTTAGACTCGTGAATCGAGAAGAAACAGATATTTCACAAGCTGCCTACTTGAATGAAACCAAGAGAGAGATAAACAAATTATGGTTACAGGTTAACAGATTAATTGAGAAACAGAAGAAACTAATGGAATCAGAACAGAACATGATCAAGGTGAAATCTATTATGAGCCAACTATGGAACCTCTACCACGAGGTTGGCAAGAAACTAGATGTACGGCTCAGTTCACAGCTGTCTCGGGAAGAACGCAGAAGACACACCCAATGGGAAGTCAGGGTGATGATAGTCAATGGTTTCATGCGTAAGGCAGAGAAGTGGTTATCTGAAATTATGTCACATCCTACGAGCTTAGTAGCTGGAAGTGTGAAGCAACATGGTGGCAGAATGGAAGATGAAAATTCAAGCAGTGAAGAGTCTGACAGTTCAGATGACGAGTCTCCTGCAAAACCCAAAGCACAACAAGGTTCGCACAGTGCTGTACCACCTCCTAAAGTTCAGGATGGAAAAGCAGGCGTGACCAAGAAGAAACCTGCCGCAGGAGTGAGTAAAATTAAAATCAGTGACTTGTCAGACGACAACTCAGACAGTAATGATGAAGAGGCAACCCTAAATCCTGCCACAACAAATGCACACAGGAAAGCTGGCCAAGGCGGCTGCTGCCGTTCAGAAACCTGCGGCCAAGAAGGCCAGTACCAGCTCGGTCAGTGAGTCCGATTATGAAAATACCGAAGAATCTTCAAGCAATGAAGAGCCTTAGTTGAAGACCCCCGTAGCTCAACTATGAATGGCGAAGGCCACACCTTCATCACTGACTGCTAAGTCGGCGGCCAAAAAGCCGGCAGCAGCAGCAGAGGCTGCAGTAGCAGCTCAGATAGTTCAGGACATAAATCTGGTTCTTCAGCCAGTTTGGTATCAAGGGCTTCTACTCGATTGGGAGTTAAAGCTGAGCTAGCTGCTTTCTCAATAGAATCGGATGCCATGAGGATGAAACATGAGATTGAATGAGAAGAAGAAGAGATGACACGACAAGAAGAAGAGGTGAGGCGACGAAAGGAACAACTGGAATTAGACTAAAGATGGCGGTGGCCAAAGCAAAGAAGGAGCTACTGGAAAGTGAGGGGTCAAGATGCAGCTCTACATCGTTGAGGACGATGAGCTCTGGACCAAGAAGAAAAACTGTTCAAAGTGAATTAGGAGTTGGATCAATTCCACAATCGAGGTCCACCAGATATCTTGGCTTTGAAAACCCATTGGAACAGAGTAAGATGGGTAAAAGATCATCTCAGCAAATGAGTGCTAGATTGAAGCAAACTACCAGTGGAGCACCTGTGGATGCTCGAGATAGACCAATTGCGGGCCATGCTTTTCCGAGGCCTGACGTACAGGCTCGAACAAGCCAGTTTGAGTCACGAAGACCTGTTTATCAGAAGGTGAAGTCAAGCCAAGGATATCAGGATGGGTTAATAGCATTGGTGAAAAATCAAACTGAATTCATCGCCGGACAAAATACTTCTCTCATTTTACCACCAGTAGAAATTCCTACGTATGGTGGACATCCTTTGCAGTATGAAGCTTTCGTAAGGGCATTAGAGGAGGTATTAGAAACGAATGTTACGAATGAGAAAGAGCGCTTACGATTTCTGGTGAAGTACACAAGTGAAAGTACTTGTAGAGAGTTGTCAGAAGGGGCCAGGCAGCCATGGCTATAAAAAGGCGAGAAGAGTACTTGAAGAATATTTTGGTGATGAACAGAGGATTGCTAACGCTTAAATTGAGAAGGCCTGTGTTTGGAAAGAAATCAAATCGGAAGATGGGGAGGCATTGCGTGATTATGCAGTATTTCTGAGAGACTGTTGCAGCTCGATGAGAAATCTCGGCACATGGAAGAAATTAATCTTGTGAGTAAGACTAGAATCATCTTGAGCAAATTGCCCAGAAGACTGAGAGAAAAGTGGAGAGATGAAGCAGGCAAAATAAGAGAAGAAAGGAACCAAATAGCCAGGCTACCAGACCTGGTGGAATTCTTAGAAAGGGAAGTATGGAACATGTTAGAACCACACTGGACTATTGAAGATTACAAACCGATTGCAACTAACAAACGTTCTACCTTTATCAAAACTGAAGAAATATCTGAAACTAAGAGAAGTAGTTTTGCTATCACGACCACACCTGTGGAAAAGACAGATAGAAAGAAAGGAAATGTGTCTACTAGCAAGCAAATAGTATTTTGTTTGTTATGTGATGAAGTTGAACACACCATAAGATGGTGTCGAAGATTCAAGATGAAAGAATATGAAGACAAGATGGACTTCTTAAAAAGAAATGGAATCTGCTTTGGATGTCTAAAGAAGGGGCACATGGTAAAAAACTGTAAGTGCCCAATAATTTGTGACAAGTGTAAGCAGAATCATCCTGATGTGCATCACCCTGTTAAGAAAGAGCCAGACCATACAAAGCAAAAAGAGGAGTCAGCTGCTATAAATGCTATCACCTCGCCTCAAGTAACTGCTCATATTGGCTTTGGGGTAGAAGCTTGCAATTATACTATCATACCAGTACATGTAAGGAACAGCAAGACAAACACAGTGTTGCAAACATAAGCTTTTCTGGATCATGGATGTTCGACTACCTTTTGCACAGAAAACCTGACGAAAGGTTGAATATCACAGTAGAAGAGACTAAGATTCGATTATGTACCATGACTAAAGAAAAAGAGAGCAGGAGTCATTACATTATGAGTATGGAGATATCCAGTTTGGATGATGATAATTTAATACCAATATCTGATGTGTTTACACGTGGAACTATGCCTGTTGGTCATCAAAATATACCAAGACATGAAGACTTGAAACAATGGCCTTACCTGAAGGATGTCAAGATTTCTGAAATAAATTCTAGTGTTTATCTACCTATCGGAATGAATGTTTTTAAGGCTTTGGAACCTCTACAGATTGTTAGGAGCCAAGGTGATGGACCGTATGCTACGAAAACCCTACTTGGATGGGTTATCTATGGTTCCTTGAAAAGGAACCACGAAAACAGGAATCAGAGGAACTATCCTATCATTGCTGTTAATCAAATGTCTACCGATGAATTAGAAAAGCCGGCGATGAAGCCATACAATCATGACTTCAAGGAAAGAACCAGCAAGGAATCTGAAGAGATGTCGAATGAAGAGTTGAAGTTCATAGCCATTATGAACTACTCAGTGAAAACTGATGGATACTATTATGTGGACTTTCCTTTCAAACAAGAAAGTGTTAATCTGCTGAATAATCGTCGTATGGCAGAGCAACGTACCCAGACTTTGAAATGCAACTTTGGCGAGAATACTAAATGTCATGAAGTAAGAATCTCTTTGAAGAATAATTTCTACACGAATGATTGCTTAAAATCCATCTCTACTGAGCAAGAAGCAATTCTACCATTAGAACATCTGACTTCTCTTTGCAATAAGGGAGGATTCACACTTTCTAAGTGGAACAGTGACAATTGTGAAAGCATTCCACTAGATGATAGAGCCAAAGAAACCAGAGAGTTGGAATTGAACAGAGACAATCTGCCAATGGAAAGAACATTGGGAGTTACTAATGTTGTACAACTGAAATATGTTAACACAGAAGAGGATTATGTGAATGAAGCTTTCCAGAGAACTGACAGTGAACGGTTTCTTAAGCGATAAGAGATGGATCAATGAACTAAAATCTCTCTGTAAGCCAGACAGAGAATGGTCAAAGCTTGAGCTGGGATTTGAAATCTCTGCTAATGATTCGGGCATTAAATGCAACTTGACGGTGAACTTTATTGCTAAAGATCCTGTTATTCTTTTGAAGGATTTTCAAACCACATTGCTGTTACGACACATTCATGAGTTAATCGGACATGGAGGAAGACGTTTCATGCTGTCAAAGCTTTGGACTATTATGTTTTGGACTATATACTGGGTATCATGCCTGATTTTAAGGGTTTGGTGCACACGATATGACTTTGAACAAAAACCACTGTTTTAATAAGATTAATAACTTAGTTGTGCTTGTTTCTAGAAGGCAAAAGTGAAGATGGAAGAGTCGATGAAGAATTTTGTTTGTGGATATATAGTGCATGCTATTTTTTCCTCGTTAGTATAGTGATTAGTATGAGCCCCTGTCACGCGGGAGACCGGGGTTCAATTTCCTGACGAGGAGCCACAGGGTTTTATTCCCTGACATTGTGCTTTTGATATATGTTAAGCCTTTAGGGCCACTTTTAAAAAATGTTTACTAGTAATTGCCTCGTTATTTGCTTGGAACAATTAGAGGCCGGTATGTAGTGGCCATTTGGCCTGTTTTGCATGTCATTGATGATGGCATGTGCCTTTAAATTGTAGACTGCTCGCTATTTTGTGGGTGGGATTTATGACGTGTGTTTGGGTGTGTTTGGAGCTAAGATGCTTGCGCAGAAGTTTAGTTTTTAGTGTAATTTAGAGAGAGCAGGGAGAAGGTTAACCCTTTGACCACGCGAGCCATGAAGGAGATCATGCGAAGTGTAAAGGAGACACGAGGAGTTTTCTAATGTTTGAAGTAATAAGTTGGAGTTCGATGAAGATTGTAGTAACGAGTCGTAAGAAATTTGGATGTATCTTACTGTTTTCTATCAATAATAAAGCATTTATTAATCAAAGACTGTGTTTTGAAGCCGTGTCTGTGAAGAAACTCTGAAGGTCTCTGTGAGCCAGCTCGCATGCGTTTCGAAGACACCCCCCTTAACCAGACGCAACCTTCTTGAGGCTGCGTCTGGTGAAAATGTTTCTGCTGATGGGGTGAGCTGGATCCCTGATAGACTGGGCTGAGGTCACCACTATCTGCAGCCTCTTGCATTCCTGTGCATTGGAATTGCCATACCAGGCTGTGGACCAACTGCTCAGGATACCTCAGGTATATGGGGTTAAGGATGGAAGGAAGGTAAAGAAAATGCCGTCTGAAGGGTCTCGACCCGAAACGTCACCTGCACCTTTTCACCAGAGATACTGCCTGAACCGCTGAGTTCCTCCAGCATTATGTGTCTATCTGCTCACCCTGTTCCCTGCTCCCTGACAGAATCTCCCCCTCAATTTCCCTCCTGGGATTAATAAAGTTCTGCCATATCGTATCGTATCTAAACTTTAGAGAGACACTCATTTCTGATCTTCTCTCTTCCCCTGCTGGAGCTTCTGTATCACTCACAGTGATCACACCAACTCCATCTCTCTCTCGCCCTCCTGTGGCTCTGGTCTGTCCACTGCGCTGCTCAGACCATCTCAATACTAAAAGGCCCAGATTCCCTTAATCCTGTATCTGTACACTGTGGACGGCCCGATTGTAATCATGTATAATCTCTCCACTGACTAGGTAGCACGCAACAAAAAGCTTTTCAATGTATCTCGTTTCACGTGACAATAAACTAAACTAAACTAACTGAACTTACGCCTTGTGTAGGTTTGAGAACTGAAGGAGAAGGATGAATGCAACCAGAACAGAGCACAGCCAAGTCTCTGTGGGAATTCCTTGTGTGATGCATGTTCATCCACTTCTGATGTCAGCTGTTAAAAACCATGTGCCACATTTTTATTTAAGAAACTGGGTTTTTCGGACATTGAACCAGATATGAGGCCACGTGATAATAAACTAAAGTTGACAGAGTAGACATGGAGAGGATGTTTCCTGTAGTGGGAGAGTCTAGGAATAGATGGCATATCATCGGAATAAAAGGACCTACCTTTAGAATGGAGATAAGGACACATTTTTCAGCCAGATGGTGGTGAATCTGTGGAAGTAATTTCCACAGACAGTGGTGGAAGCCAAGTCATTAGGTATTTATAAAGTGGATATAGATAGGTACTTGATTATTAAAGGCATGGCATGGAACGGCATTTTATTTCTTGTTATTGAGGGTGTACAGCGAAGGTTCACAAGGTTAATTCCCGAGATAGTGGGACTATCATATGTTGATAGAATGAAGAGGCTGGGCTTGTATACCCTGGAATTTAGAAGGATGAGAGGGGCTCTTATTGAGAAATAGAAGAATATTAAGGGGTTGGACATGCTAGCAGCAGAAAACATGTTCCCAATGTTGGGGGAGTCCAGAACCAGGGGCCACAGTTTAAGAATAAGGGGTAAGCCATTTAGAACGGAGATGAGGAAACACTTTTTCACACAGAGAGTTGTGAGTCTGTGGAATTCTCTGCCTTAGAGGGCGGTGGAGGCTGATTCTCTGGATGTTTTTAAGAGAGAGGTAGATCGAGCTCTAAAAGATAGCGGAATCAAGGGATATGCGGAGAATGCAGGAACGGGGTAGTGACCTGACCAGATCAGTGGCTGGTTGCTGAAGGCCTGCTGCAGCCAGCTGGCTGGAGTTTTCTGTCATCTCTTCAACCGCTCCCCATCAGAACATTCAATCCCGTCACTCTGGAAATCCTCAACCATCTGTCCTGTAGCCAAATAGAGCAATCCCACCTGTGACAATGACTACCGGCCTGCGGCATTAACATCTTTGGTCATGGAAGGCTTTGAAAGGCTTCTTCTTTCCCAGCTTCAGGAGGAGGTCAGTATGCATGCTGACCCTTTTGAGTTTGCATACAAACGGAACAGGGGTGTGGATGACGCTATACTAACGCTGCTGCATGGCGCCGATACCCATCTTGAGAAGTCCAAATCATTCATTAGACTGGTCTTTGTGGACTTCCCTAGCCCCTTTAACTCTGTGCAACATCACCTGATGGGACAAAAACTTCTCCAGGTGGATGTCAACCCGCACCTGATCCTCTGGATCCTCTCATTCTTGACAGATAGACACCAGAGGGTCCGAGTGAACGGTCACCTCAGTTCATCCAAGACCGTCTCCACAAGAGCCCCACAAGGCTCTGTAATCTCACCAGTTCTGTACACACTATACACAAACGACTGCAGGAGCACTAACCCAGATATAACATACATAGAAACATAGAAACATAGAAATTAGGTGCAGGAATAGGCCATTCGGCCCCTTCGAGCCTGCACCACCATTCAATATGATCATGGCTGATCATCCAACTCAGTATCCCGTACCTGCCTTCTCTCCATACCCTCTAATCCCCTTAGCCACAAGGGCCACATCTAACTCCCTCTTAAATATATCCAATGAACTGGCCTCAACTACCCTCTGTGGCAGAGAGTTCCAGAGACCCACCACTCTCTGTGTGAAAAAATTCCTTCTCATCTCGGTCCTAAAGGATTTCCCCCTTATCCTTAAGCTGTGACCCCTTGTCCTGGACCTCCCCAACATCGGGAACAATCTTCCTGCATCTAGCCTGTCCAACCCCTTAAGAATCTTGTAAGTTTCTATAAGATCCCCTCTCAATCTCCTAAATTCTAGAGAGTATAAACCGAGTCTATGCAGTCTTTGTTCAAAAGACAGTCCTGACATCCCAGGAATCAGTCTGGCGAACCTTCGCTGCACTCCCTCTATGGCAATAATGTCCTTCCTCAGATTTGGAGACCAGAACTGTACGCAATACTCCAGGTGTGGCCTCTCCAAGACCCTATACAACTGAAGTAGAACCTCCCTGCTCCTATACTCAAATCCTTTTGCTATGAAAGCTAACATACCATTGGCTTTCTTCACTGCCTGCTGTACCTGCATGCCTACTTTCAATGACTGGTGGACCATGACACCCAGGTCGCGCTGCATCTCCTCTTTTCCTAATCGGCCACCATTTAGATAATAGTCTACTTTCCTGTTTTTGCCACCAAAGTGGATAACCTCACATTTATCCACATTAGACTGCATCTGCCAAACATTTGCCCACTTACCCAGCCTATCCAAGTCACCTTGCATTCTCCTAGCATCCTCCTCACAGCTAACACTGCCACCCAGCTTAGTGTCATCTGCAAACTTGGAGATATTGCCTTCAATTCCCTCATCCAGATCATTTATGTATATTGTAAATAGCTGGGGTCCCAGCACTGAGCCTTGCGGTACCCCACTAGTCACTGCCTGCCATTGTGAAAACGACCCGTTAACTCCTACTCTTTGCTTCCTGTTTGCCAGCCAGTTCTCTATCCACATCAATACTGAACCCCTAATGCCATATGCTTTAAGTTTATATACTAATCGCTTATGTGGGACCTTGTCGAAAGCCTTCTGGTAGTCCAGATACAGCACATCCACTGGTTCTCCCCCATCCACGCTACTAGTTACATCCTCGAAAAATTCCACAAGATTCGTCAGACATGATTTACCTTTCGTAAATCCATGCTGACTTTGTCCAATGATTTCACCACTTTCCAAATGTGCTGCCATCCCATCTTTAATAACTGACTCTAGCAGTTTCCCCACTACCGATGTTAGACTAACTGGTCTGTAATTCCCCGTTTTCTCTCTCCCCCCCCCTTCTTAAAAAGAGGGGTTACGTTTGCTACCCGCCAATCCTCAGGAACTACTCCAGAATCTAAAGAGTTTTGAAAGATTATCACTAATGCATCCACTATTTCCGGAGCTACTTCCTTAAGTACTCTGGGATGCAGCCTATCTGGCCGTGGGGATTTATCGGCCTTTAATCCATTCAATTTACCCAACACCACTTCCCGACTGACCTGGATTTCACTCAAGTACCCCTTTGACCTGCGGTCCCCTGCTATTTCCGGCAGATTATTTATGTCTTCCTTAGTGAAGACGGAACCAAAGTAGTTATTCAATTGGTCCGCCATATCCTTGTTCCCCATGATCAACTCACCTGTTTCTGACTGCAAGGGACCTACATTTGTTTTAACTAATCTCTTTCTCTTCACATATCTATAAAAACTTTTGCAGTCACTTTTTATGTTCTCTGCCAGTTTTCTTTCATAATCTATTTTTCCTTTCCTAATCAAGCCCTTTGTCCTTCTCTGCTGGTCTCTGAATTTCTCCCAGTCCTCTGGTATGCTGTTTTTTCTGGCTACTTTGTACGCATCATCCTTTGCTTTGATACTATCCCTGATTTCCCTTGTTATCCACGGATGCACTACCTTCCCTGATCTATTCTTTTGCCAAATTGGGATGAACAATTTTTGTAGTTCATCCATGCAGTCTTTAAATGTCTTCCATTGCGTATCCACCGTCAACCCTTTTAGAATTGATTGCCAGTCAATCTTGGCCAATTCACGTCTCATACCCTCAAAGTTACCTTTCCTTACGTTCAGAACCATTGTTTCTGAATTAACAATGTCACTCTCCATCGTAATGAAGAACTCGACCATATTATGGTCACTCTTGCCCAAGGGGGCACGCACAATAAGACTGCTAACGAACCCTTCCTCATTACTCAATACCCAGTCTAAAATAGCCTGCTCTCTCGTTGGTTCCTCTACGTTGATTTAGATAACTATCCCTCATACTTTCCAAAAAATCCTCTTCCTCAGCGCCCCTGCCAATTTGATTCACCCAATCTATATGTAGATTGAAGTCACCCATTATAACTGTTTTGCCTTTGTCGCACGCATTTCTAATTTCCTGTTTTATACCATCCCCAACTTCACTACTACTGTTAGGTGGCCTGTACACAACTCCCACTAGCGTTTTCTGCCCCTTAGTGTTTCGCAGCTCTACCCATACCGATTCCACATGCTCCAAGCTAATGTCCTTCCTTTCCATTGCGTTAATCTCCTCTCTAACCAGCAACGCTACCCCACCTCCTTTTCCTTTCTCTCTATCCCTCCTGAATATTGAATACCCCTGGATGTTCAGCTCCCAGCCTTGGTTATCCTGGAGCCATGTCTCCGTGATTCCAACTATATCATACTCATTAATAGCTATCTGCACGTTCAACTCATCCACCTTATTACGAATACTCCTTGCATTGAGACACAAGGCCTTCAGGCTTGTTTTTACAACGCTCTTACCCCTTTTACTTTTCACCTTGCTCCCTATTGCTTCCACCCTCGTTTTACACCCGCCTGCCTCTCTGCTCTTGTACCCATCCCCCTGCTACATTAGTTTAAATCCTCCCCGACAGCACTAGCAAACACTCCCCCAAGGACATTGGTTCCATTCCAGCCCAGGTGCAGACCGTCCTGTTTGTACTGGTCCCACCTCCCCCAGAAATGGTTCCAGTGCCCTAAAAATTTGAATCCCTCCCCCTTGCACCATTTTTCAAGCCACGTATTCATCTGCAATATCCTCCTATTTCTACTCTGACTGGCCCGTGGTACTGGTAATAATCCAGAGATTATTACCTTTGAGGTCCTACTTTTGAGTTTATCTCCTAGCTCCCTAAATTCACCTTGTAGGACCTCATCCCTTTTTTTCCCTATATCGTTGGTGCCAATATGCACCACGACAACTGGCTGTTCACCCTCCCCCTCCAGAATGTTCTGCAGCCGTTCAGTAACATCCCTGACCTTTGCACCAGGGAGGCAACATACCATCCTGGAGTCTCTTTTGCGGCCGCAGAAACGCCTATCTATTCCCCTGACAATTGAATCCCCTATTACAATAGCCCTTCCCCTCTTTTTTCCCCCATCATGTGCTGCAGAGCCACCCATGGTGCCATGAACTTGGCTGCTGCTGCATTCCCCTGATGAGCCATCTCCCTCAACAGTATCCAAAATGGTAAACCTGTTGAGTAGGGAGATCACCGCAGGGGACTCCTGCACTATCTGCCTACTGCTTTGCTGGCTATTGGCCACCCGCTCCCTTTCTGTCCTCTTACCTTTTACCTGTGGCGTGACCAACTCGCTGTATGTGCTGTCCACGACTTTCTCTGCATCGTGGATGCTCCAGTATGAATCCAGCCGCAGCTCCAATCGTTCAATGCGGTCTGCCAGGAGCTGCAGCTGGACATACTTCCTGCAAATGTAGTCATCAGGGACACCGACCATATCCCTGATCTCCCACACGTTGCAGGCTGAGCAAACCACAGGACCAATCTCCACTGACATCTTACTCCCAAATTACTCTATTAAATATATATATATATTTTTTTTTAAATTTAATTTAATTTTATTTATTTTTTATTTTTATTAAACACAAAACTTTATTCTTTAAACTTTACTAATAAATAACGAATCCCTAACACCCAGAGTCCTTAGCTCCCAGAGTCCTTAGCACCCAGAATCCTTAAACCTGAAGGCAGAAATGGAGAAATGTAAACCCCGCGTTGCAGCCAATCAGCTGCTTCCTCTGGTCCTCTTCAACCAATCAGAGGCTACACAGATTCCCCACCAGATTTCCTCACTGGAAGATGGAACGTTGCAGCTGCTGGTCTACTCACAGCGCAGGTAGCTCCACCCTCACTGACCCACGGCTCCCCGGGCCTCTGTGAAAAGCAAGCCCCGCGCTAGGTTTATACTCACAGCGCAGGTAGCTCCCCCCTGTGTCTCCAACGGCTCCCCGGGCCTCTGTGAAAAGCAAGCCCCGCGCTAGATTTATACTCACAGCAGGTAGCTCCACCCTGTGTCTCCAACGGCTCCCCGGGCCTCTGCGAAAAGCAAGCCCCGCGCTAGGTTTATACTCACAGCAGGTAGCTCCACCCTCTATCTCCAACGGCTCCCCGGGCCTCTCATCAAATACATTAAATACTCTGATGACACTGTGATCATGGACACCACCAACTCACAGGGACAGCTACAGTCTGAGATGGACCTTTTTGCAGAGTGGTGTAGGCAGAACTGCCTTGACCTCAATACCTCCAAAACAAAGGAGTTGGTTGTTGACTTCCATAAAGGTCCTTCCATCACCCCCACTCTGTTAGTCAACAACCAGCCAATAGAAAGGGTTGAGTCATACAGACACCTTGGGACAATAATTGATCACAAACTCACCTTCCAACTAAACAGTGAAACTATCTTTTCTAAGTGTCAGCAGCGCCTCCTTTTCCTGATGAAACTCCGCAGTCTTCAGGTTCACCAGTCAGTCCTGACAGCTTTTTACAAATGTTTCATTGAATCAATAATAACCTTCAACATGTCAGCCTGGTTTGGGTCACTATCCAACATCCATCGCAACCCACTAAACAAAATCATATCAATGAGCAGTAAAATAATCTGACTGGAGCAGGAACCACTGATCAGTATTTACAATAGAAGGACTAAGCTAAAAGGAACACAATAGCCTCAGACACCACTCACTCACTGCACAGCCAATACAGTCTGCTACCCTCAGGCCAGAGATACAGGTCACTCACATTCAGGACTAAGAGAACCATGTTGAGTTTCATGCCTACATCCATTAGACTCATGAATAGTTGATCTATTTATTTATTCATATATACATTTTTAACATTATTTTAATGTTTTTATTGCCTATGCTTCATTGTGCTTTGCAAGTTTTATCTACTGACTTGGACGGCTGGTAGTGATGTGTGTGGTATATTGTGTTGTGTTGCTGGGTATTCAAACTGTACACACACTAATATTCTGCACTAGCGGATAAATAAAGTTCATTGAATTGAATTGAGTTGAATTGGGGAAAATGCTGGAGTCAATATAAAAGATGAAATAGGCGCACATTTGGATAGCAGTAACAGGATCTGTCCCAGTCAGAATGGATTTACGAAGGGGAAATCATGCTTGATTAATCTTCTGGAATTTTTTGAGGATGCAACTAGGAAAATGGACAAGGGGGAGTCAGTGGGTGTGGTGTACCTGGCGGAACTGTCATATGCTGTGAGAATGGAGCTTCTGGGCTTGTACACTCCAGAGTTTAGAAGGATGAGAGGGGATCTTATTGAAACATGAGATTTTTAAGGGTTTGGACACACTAGAGGTAGGAAACATGTTCCCGATGTTGGGGGAGTCCAGAACCAGGGGCCACTGTTTAAGAATAAGGGGCAAGCCATTTGGAATGGAGATGAGGAAACACTTTTTCCTCACAGAGAGTTGTAGGTCTGTGGAATTCGCTGCCTCAGAGGACGGTGGAGGCAGGTTCTCTGGATACTTTCAATAGATAGCTGGATAGAGCTCTTAATGATAGCGGAGTCAGGGGATATGGGGAGAAGGCAGGAACAGGGTACTGATTGGGGATGATCAGTCATGATCACATTGAATGGCGGTGCTGGCTCGAAGGGCTGAATGGCCTACTCCTGCATCTATTGTCTATTGATGGCACTTCACCGCCAGATGTTCTAGGTGTGGAGAGCAAGAGTTGGATAGGTCTGCAACGTCTGAGCACCACGCAGAGTTGACCCCGAGGCAGACGTCCTCTCCTCTCCCTTTGCACAGATGCCTGCATACGGTCCTTACGGTGGATGGAGAACCCTTCAGGCTGGACCGCTGAGTCTGGTGAGCTGGGGGTGAGCCATGTCTCTGTGAAACAGAACACAGAGCATTCCCTCAGCTCCATTTGGTAGAGCAGCCTTGCCCTTAAGTCCTCCACTTTGTTTTCTAGTGACTGTATGTTGGCCAGTAGGATGGTATGGAGAGGGGGCCAAAGTCCCCTACGCTTCAGTCTTACTTGTAGTCCTGCCCGACGGCCACTTTTCCCTACTCTATGAAGTAGCAATGTTACAAAATGTTGAGCTTTAAAAACAAAGTCTGCAATTTATCCCATCAATAAAGCATAAAAAGAAGTTTAATTTGTCACCTAATTCACTTTCATATCTTCTGTATTAAAACAGTTATGGCCATTTTCATACTCGGAAATTAGCATCATGTTCCCTATTGCTTTTCCATCAACACAAAAGTTGTGATCGAGGGCAGTCATAAGCCCATAACTTTCTTAAAAATTAAGAGAACTGAAAGAAATGTTCAGTTATTACAGATTGAAGCATTCTGAAACAAATATGAAACAATCTTACTTGGATGACCTGAAATTAAAGCATATAATTAGTTAGTTACCTAATTGTAGCTAATTACAAAATTCAATTACTAGATCTAAACATCTATCCATTTCTGAAGAAAATATTAACATTTTTTTAAAAGCCTAAGTGTCCAAATAACATTCACACACTAATTCACAATATAACATGATTTTTAAATCTCATTGTTATGAATTAATAGGCCAAATTGAAGGAATTTAGTGTTTAAATGGCCCGTAAATTAATGGCCATTTAAATCAGCTTGCGAGTGGGATTTTATGGAACGCGATGGATTGGAACGTTGCGGTTGCGGTGAATTTAAACCCCATATCGGCAGGAGAAATGCTGCCGGTTCGTATGGGGAATAAATCACCGTTTCGCAACATGAAATGTTGATTAAGGTCATCTTAACAAGCAAGTTTATATGTAAAAATAAACGGCTTTCCTTTACCTGTCCCCTACATGAAATCCATCGCCGTTGTTGCCGTTCACGGCATTAGAAGCTAATTTTACTTCGAAGTCATGTGAGTCTGAAGCATGCGCCAATGACGGACTGGCAGGCGCGATTGCTTCTCTCCAGCGTTAAGTATTAAAAACCGAGGTAAGTGTTTAAACTAGTTACTTACAGTCGTTGCTTGGTAGGATTCGGTTGTAAGTTTTCTTTCAACAGTACGGACCTACCATGTCGAATATGCGGAGACGGTCTGCGAAGCCGGATACGGAAGACTGCGATGCTGCGGGTAGCGGATGGCTGTCCGAGTCACCTTCAAGGCCGCCGGTGTTGGAACCAGTGGTAGCAGACTTGGTGCTACAGGAGAGCACCGTGGCATCCCCACCGTGGCGCAAAGCCACACACAAGTCTGTTAGACCCGTAGACTCTGATGAGTCTGGGCCGGAGGAATCACCTCCCACAATGGGAAGCGTCTGCGGACGTCTCTCCCAGATGGAGCACCTTTTGGAGAGGTGCCTCCAGAATGATCTGCTCCAGAGGAGGGAGCAATGTCACAGCGGGTCTCCACGGGAGCTCGAGTTAGCAGCACCTTATACAGGGCTGCAAAGTGTCTCCTTATCCATAGATGGGAGTACATGGAGTCAGCAGTACCCTGACTCGGAGCAGGGACGCACATCAGGGGAACACCCTGGGGACCTTGGGGCAACCAGGTTTGGCATGCCCACCCATGCCGGAGAGGCTCTGGATGAAGAACTGGCCACCACCATTAACTATCTGGCCTCGCACCAGCTAAAGGACCAGGTAATGGAGGAGACTATGGGCCGATATAGCACCCCTGTCAACTGTGCCTCCCTCAGGGTGCCTGCTGTAAACTATGCCATCTGGGGCCATATTGGGCCAGGGGTAAGAGCCCAGGAAGTAAAGCTTCAGAAAATTCTGAAAATACTGGCCTCGGGGATAACGGCTTTTGCCAGGTCTATTGATGGTGTGCCATTAATGGAGACACAACAGGATGCAGTGGGTCTCCCCTGCAATGCCTTATTTGAAATAAACTGTCTGCGGAAGAGTGCCATACGACTGGCACTGAACCCGAAGTTTGCCGCGCTGTGTAAAGCCAGCAATGTACAAACGGCAAACTATTTGTTTGGGGCAGAACTGCCGAAGCAGATAAGAGAGCTGGATGACGAGGCCACGACTCCCCGCCTCATGAACCGAACACCAACTCCACCCAGGGGCTCATCACTACGAGGGCATCCTTATGCCACCTTCCACAACAGGCGCAACCAGCCTAGGGGCTCGTGGACAGGAGGCAGAGCCCACCAGTCCCCGGGAGGGAGGCAGGAGCCCAGGACCACACAGGCGATAACACCAAAGGTAGGACTCTCTAGTTCCTTGTGGGACAAATTACACGCCTCTAATTAACAAGTTGGGGGAAGGTTAATATAATTTTTGAATGAATGGACATGGATTACATACTGCACAGCGTAGAAGGGTTTAACATTGAGTTCCTTCTTGGCTCAGCACCACCCACTCAAAATGTACCAAACCGCACATATCTGTTC
This sequence comes from Raja brachyura, assembly GCA_963514005.1. The sequence continues at coordinate 3,423,290 of OY740793.1, forward strand.
CCTCAACAGGAAAGGTTTGAGATACAGGCTGAAATTCAGGCTTTAAAAAAGGGGTGATTCAGAGGTCTCGCCCAGAATCACACCAATTCATATCGAATATATTCCCTAAGCCAAAGAAAGACGGAGGGAGTCGTATTATCCTAGATGTGACGGAACGCAACAGCCATGTGCAGTATAAACATTTTAAAATGGACAACTTTGGTACAGCTATTCAGCTGGTCTCCAAAGGATGTTATATGGCTTGCATTGACCTCAAAGATGCTTATTACTCCGTATCCATACACAGGGAACACGGGAGATATTTGGAAATTTAATTGGATGGGGCAGATGTGGCAATTCAAGACATTGCCAAATGGACTGACTTCGGCACCCAGGCTGTTTGCAAAATTACTAAAACCAGTTCTGGGACTCCTAAGAGCTCAGAGCCACATTGTTATGGCTTATTTGGATGATATACTAATAATTGGCAACGCAAAGGAATCAGCAATAGTATCTGTTTCAGCCACCAAACACATCTTTGAGAGGTTGGGATTTGTGATCCATCCAGTTAAGTCGAAATTGACTCCAATCAAGGTAATTGATTACCTAGGGTTTACTATCAACTCAAATCAAATGTCAGTGACTCTGCCAGCTAATCAGCATTGAAGGAAGCCTGCAATAAGCTAATTGCTAATCAGAGACCAACAATCAGACAAGTAGCAAGCATAATCGGCAAGCTTGTTGCAGCCTTTCCAGGTGTGCGCTATGGATCATTGCATTACCAAATTTTACAAAGAGCAAAGGAATGAGCCCTCAAAGCTCTCGCAGGCAAATTCGCGGAACATATGCATTTACCACCAGACGCTATCGCAGAGTTACACTGGTGGGCTACCAATGTACATCATTGTTCCAAGGAAATGCAAATTGACACGCCATCGGTCATAATATAAACCGATGCAAGTGGCCTGGGCTGGAGGGCAACAGTCACCAGCACCAGCTGTGGGGGCAGATGCAATGTGCAGGAATCATCAATACTACAACAATATGGCATTAACTACTTAGAATTGTTGGGAGCGCTCTATCGCTTAAAGGCTTATTGCAGCAACATGCTTCATGTGCATGTACAACTTCAGATTGACAAAACCACGGCAGTGGCGTATGTCAATCACATGGGTGGAATAAAATCTGAGTCATGTGATAAATTGGCAAACATCCTTTGGCATTGGTGTATTGCAAGGAACATTTGGGTCTTGGCTATCTACCTGCCAGGTAGATATAATATGGTGCCGGACACTAGGTCACAAAAATTTAATTATACCACAGAATGGATGTTGAATCATGAAGTGTTTACTGACATTGTTGGCCGATATGGCACGCCGGACATTGACTTGTTTGCCTCCAGGTTAAATCACCAGTTACCCAAATATGTCTCATGGCAGCCTGATCCAGGGGCAGTAGCAGTGGATGCTTTCACACTGCATTGGGTAGGAATGTTCGTGTATGTTTTCCATCCGTTCTCCCTCATCAGCCAATGTTTGGTCAAAATAAAACAGGACAATGCCACCAGCATTTTTGTAGTGCCAGATTGGCCTACACAATCTTGGTTCCCACTTCTCCTGGGAATCATGGCACAGCCCATGATGGCTGTCCCCAACAGCAGGGAATTGCTTGTACACCCAGTAACGGGGGACCATCATCCGCTACATGACCAAATCAATTTGTTGGTTTGCAGATTCTGAGGACACCTTTCCTGGGACTCGGACTGGCTGATCGAACGGTGGATATAATTACAGCGGCCTGGAGGGACAGCACACAAAAGCAGTATGTCTCCCACATCAAGAAGTGGGAGACATATTGCAGGGCATCTAACATCACATATGACACAGTGGGCATCACGGACATCTTAGAATTCTTATCCACTCTATATCATGACCAAAAATTAGGCTACAGTGCCATCAACAGTGCCATGAGTGCACTGTCCTCATATATAGTACTGGGAACAGGGGCCTTACCAGTGAGGGAGCATCCCCTTATATCCAGATTCATGAAAGGCATATATAACACTACACCCCCCAGGCCTTGATATACCAATACATGGGATGTACGTGTGGTGCTGACGCTACTCCGACAGTGGGGGCCAGCCACCGCATTACCCTTACGAAAGCTCACCCTCAAGGTGGTCATGTTAATGGCGCTCGTTACGACACAACGAGTCCAGACCCTACACAAACTGCGACTCGACAACATGCACAACACTGCCAACACCATAACTTTTATCATAAATGAATTAGTAAAACAGAACAGGGCCTGGATGCCAGGACCCAGGCTTGAGTTCTTGGCATACCCTGAAGATCCACGACTATGTATGGTAGATCACTTGCACCACTACATTACAGTCACCAGCAGCCTCAGAGGCACAGAGTTAGCTGTCCTAATCAGCCACAAAAAATCGCACCATAGGGTGTCCACACAAACCATCTCCAGATGGCTAAAAGAGGTACTGGCACTTGCAGATGTAGATACTGATGTTTACAAATCTCACTCCACCAGGGCAGCATCAACGTCGGCAGCAAGGGCTATGGACGTGCCCCTCGACAACACCCTAGCAGCAGCATGATGGGCCAATGAGAGGATGTTCCGCCGGTTTTAAAACAAACCCATTGTCGGACCGGGGATGTTTGCACGTACCATTTTGAATTCTGTTGATATTTTCCCCCCAGGTCGAGCGGGGTCATTATTTTTTTCATTTTACATTAAAACATCAGTTTTGTTACTTAACCATGTTATGTCTGAATGCTTTAACATGTTTTCTCACTCACCCATGGTCAATCCATTCAGTGTGTGACGCCTGGATTCGAACCGGCGTGAAATCACAGAGCTTTGAAATCTTCACGTAGTTACTCACGTGACTCCAAAGTAAAATAGTAAGATTAAACGAGAACTTACGAGTTTGAAGTTTGATCTTGATTTTATGAGGAGTTACCATGAGCGATTAAATGCCCACCGCTCCCAACCCTCATATTATCAGGTCATCTGGTAGTTCTAGTTTCTTCTAATCTTACTATCTTTAGGTCAACTTCTTTTATCTGTGATTCCACACCGCTGCTTTGAAGATTGACGCGCATGACAACTGACGGCCTTCTTCGGAACGAATCTTCAGCAAAAGCTCGCACCTCGAGAAAATATAATTCCGGAAGGCAGGGAAAATAGCATTTTAACCCCCCCACCCACCCACCCCCCCCCAAAAGGCGCCAAAGTCGCGCACACGGCCAGTGGCAGAACTGCAGCGCCGCTAATGGTAAGTTTTGTAACATAGCTACATGAAGCCCTCCTCGGTGTTTAAAGGTACAGGACTTAGGAGTCACCGCGAGGTCAGGGATTCCCCTGAGATCGGGAATTCCCTTACAGCCGGCACCTCCAGCTCCGTTGCTGCTGGGAGACCCTGCCCGATGGCATCGGTTCCGGGCTCCATGAAGGCCTCCCCGGTGTTTACAGGTACAGAGGTCGGGGATTCCCTGCCGAACGGGGATTCCCGTCGCTATCTTCGGGAGTTGGCAGTAGCGCTAATGCATTTAAATGCGTTAGCAGCTCGCTACTTACATCGATGTTTTCTGCAGATTCTTTGATACAGGTGAGCTCAGAAACACTATATTTGAAGATTTACTGTTGTTATGCTGGCAAAATGTCGCCGCAGGTAGGCGCCATGTTTACAACGTGAAGATGTACAAAGCCAGCTCCCCACGGACCTCCACCAGTGACTCCGTCGATCCTCGCCTCTCCACCGGCCACCAGCGGGCCGGAGCCGTCACCTCACCAGAGTTCCAGGCTCAGCACCAGGCCCACAACCTCCACCATGCAGACAGCACGTGGTCTGCCTCTGCTGGGTCCTAGTGCTCCCACCACCCCTCCTTCAGGGAAGATCCATCAGTAGTGATGACTCTGCTGGGTCCTAGTGCCCACCTCCTGCTGCAGGGAAGACCCAACAGCAGTGATGACTCTGCTGGGTCCTAGTGCCCACCTCCTGCTGCAGGGAAGACCCATCAGTAGTGATGACTCTGCTGGGTCCTAGTGCCCACCTCCTTCTGCAGGGAAGACCCAACAGTAGTGATGACTCTGCTGGGTCCTAGTGCCCACCACCCCTCCTTCAGGGAAGATCCATCAGTAGTGATGACTCTGCTGGGTCCTTGTGCCCACCTCCTGCTGCAGGGAAGACCCAACAGGAGTGATGACTCTGCTGGGTCCTTGTGCCCACCTCCTGCTGCAGGGAAGATCCATCAGTAGTGATGACTCTGCTGGGTCCTAGTGCTCCCACCCCTCCTTCTGCAGGGAAGACCCAACAGTAGTGATGACTCTGCTGGGTCCTTGTGCCCACCTCCTGCTGCAGGGAAGATCCATCAGTAGTGATGACTCTGCTGGGTCCTAGTGCCCACCTCCTGCTGCAGGGAAGACCCAACAGGAGTGATGACTCTGCTGGGTCCTAGTGCCCACCTCCTGCTGCAGGGAAGATCCATCAGTAGTGATGACTCTGCTGGGTCCTTGTGCCCACCTCCTGCTGCAGGGAAGATCCATCAGTAGTGATGACTCTGCTGGGTCCTAGTGCCCACCTCCTGCTGCAGGGAAGATCCATCAGTAGTGATGACTCTGCTGGGTCCTTGTGCCCACCTCCTGCTGCAGGGAAGACCCAACAGTAGTGATGATTCTGCTGGGTCCTTGTGCCCACCTCCTGCTGCAGGGAAGATCCATCAGTAGTGATGACTCTGCTGGGTCCTAGTGCCCACCTCCTGCTGCAGGGAAGATCCATCAGTAGTGATGACTCTGCTGGGTCCTTGTGCCCACCTCCTGCTGCAGGGAAGACCCAACAGTAGTGATGATTCTGCTGGGTCCTTGTGCCCACCTCCTGCTGCAGGGAAGATCCATCAGTAGTGATGACTCTGCTGGGTCCTTGTGCCCACCTCCTGCTGCAGGGAAGATCCATCAGTAGTGATGACTCTGCTGGGTCCTTGTGCCCACCTCCTGCTGCAGGGAAGCCCCAACAGTAGTGATGACTCTGCTGGGTCCTTGTGCCCACCTCCTGCTGCAGGGAAGACCCAACAGTAGTGATGACTCTGCTGGGTGCTTGTGCCCACCTCCTGCTGCAGGGAAGACCCAACAGTAGTGATGACTCTGCTGGGTGCTTGTGCCCACCTCCTGCTGCAGGGAAGACCCAACAGTAGTGATGACTCTGCTGGGTCCTAGTGCCCACCTCCTGCTGCAGGGAAGACCCAACAGTAGTGATGACTCTGCTGGGTCCTTGTGCCCACCTCCTGCTGCAGGGAAGACCCAACAGTAGTGATGACTCTGCTTGGTCCTAGTGCCCACCTCCTGCTGCAGGGAAGACCCAACAGTAGTGATGACTCTGCTGGGTCCTAGTGCCCACCACCCCTCCTTCAGGGAAGATCCATCAGTAGTGATGACTCTGCTGGGTCCTAGTGCCCACCTCCTTCTGCAGGGAAGACCCAACAGTAGTGATGACTCTGCTGGGTCCTTGTGCCCACCTCCTGCTGCAGGGAAGATCCATCAGTAGTGATGACTCTGCTTGGTCCTAGTGCCCACCTCCTGCTGCAGGGAAGACCCAACAGTAGTGATGACTCTGCTGGGTCCTAGTGCCCACCTCCTGCTGCAGGGAAGACCCAACAGTAGTGATGACTCTGCTGGGTCCTAGTGCCCACCTCCTGCTGCAGGGAAGACCCAACAGTAGTGATGACTCTGCTGGGTCCTAGTGCCCACCTCCTGCTGCAGGGAAGACCCAACAGTAGTGATGACTCTGCTGGGTCCTAGTGCCCACCTCCTGCTGCAGGGAAGACCCAACAGTAGTGATGACTCTGCTGGGTCCTTGTGCCCACCTCCTGCTGCAGGGAAGATCCATCAGTAGTGATGACTCTGCTTGGTCCTAGTGCCCACCTCCTGTTGCAGGGAAGACCCAACAGTAGTGATGACTCTGCTGGGTCCTTGTGCCCACCTCCTGCTGCAGGGAAGATCCATCAGTAGTGATGACTCTGCTGGGTCCTAGTGCCCACCTCCTGCTGCAGGGAAGACCCAACAGTAGTGATGACTCTGCTGGGTCCTTGTGCCCACCTCCTTCTGCAGGGAAGACCCATCAGTAATGATGACTCTGCTGGGTCCTAGTGCCCACCTCCTTCTGCAGGGAAGATCCATCAGTAGTGATGACTCTGCTGGGTCCTAGTGCCCACCTCCTGCTGCAGGGAAGACCCAACAGTAGTGGTGACTCTGCTGGGTCCTTGTGCCCACCTCCTGCTTCAGGGAAGACCCATCAGTAATGATGACTCTGCTGGGTCCTAGTGCCCACCTCCTGCTTCAGGGAAGATCCATCAGTAGTGATGACTCTGCTGTGTCCTAGTGCCCACCTCCTGCTGCAGGGAAGACCCAACAGTAGTGATGGACAAAGATCATAGAGCGGGTCTTCCCCTTCCTCCTCTTTTAATCAGGTTAATTAAGAGCTCTATCTAGCTATCTATTGAAAGTATCCAGAGAACCTGCCTCCACTGTTCTCTGAGGCAGCGAATTCCACAGACCTACAACTCTCTGTGAGGAAAAATTGTTTCCTCGTCTCCATTCCAAATGGCTTACCCCTTATTCTTAAACTGTGGCCCCTGGTTCTGGACTCCCCCAAACATCGGGAACATGTTTCCTACCTCTAGCGTGTCCAAACCCTTAAAAATCTCATGTTTCAATAAGATCCCCTCTCATCCTTCTAAACTCTGGAGTGTACAAGCCCAGAAGCTCCATTCTCACAGCATATGACAGTTCCGCCAGGTACACTACACCCACTGACTCCCCCTTGTCCATTTTCCTAGCTGCATCCTCAAAAAATTCCAGAAGATTAGGCAAGCATGATTTCCCCTTCGTAAATCCATTCTGACTGGGACAGATCCTGTTACTGCTATCCAAATGTGCGCCTATTTCATCTTTTATATTGACTCCGGCATTTTCCCCAATTCAACTCAATTCAATTCAATGAACTTTATTTATCCGCTAGTGCAGAATATTAGTGCGTGTTCAGTTCGAATACCCAGCAACACAACACAATGTACCACACACATCACTACCAGCCGTCCAAGTCAGTAGATAAAACTTGCAAAGCACAATGAAGAATAGGCAATAAAAACATTAAAATAATGTTAAAAATGTATATATGAATAAATAAATAGATCAACTATTCATGAGTCTAATGGATGTAGACATGAAACTCAACGTGGCTCTCTTAGTCCTGAATGTGAGTGACCTGTATCTCTGGCCTGAGGGTAGCAGACTGTATTGGCTGTGCAGTGAGTGAGTGGTGTCTGAGGCTATTTGTGTTCCTTTTAGCTTAGTCCTTCTATTGTAAATACTGATCAGTGGTTCCTGCTCCAGTCAGATTATTTTACTGCTCATTGATATGATTTTGTTTAGTGGGTTGCGATGGATGTTGGATAGTGACCCAAACCAGGCTGACATGTTGAAGGTTATTACTGATTCAATGAAACATTTGTAAAAAGCTGTCAGGACTGACTGGTGAACCTGAAGACTGCGGAGTTTCCTCAGGAAAAGGAGGCGCTGCTGACACTTAGAAAAGATAGTTTCACTGTTTAGTTGGAAGGTGAGTTTGTGATCAATTATTGTCCCAAGGTGTCTGTATGACTCGACCCTTTCTGTTGGCTGGTTGTTGACTAACAGAGTGGGGGTGATGGAAGGACCTTTATGGAAGTCAACAACCAACTCCTTTGTTTTGGAGGTATTGAGGTCAAGGCAGTTCCGCCTACACCACTCTGCAAAAAGGTCCATCTCAGACTGTAGCTGTCCCTGTGAGTTGGTGGTGTCCATGATCACAGTGTCATCAGAGTATTTAATGTATGTTATATCTGGGTTAGTGCTCCTGCAGTCGTTTGTGTATAGTGTGTACAGAACCGGTGAGATTACAGAGCCTTGTGGGGCTCCTGTGTCTTGGATGAACTGAGGTGACCGTTGACTCGGACCCTCTGGTGTCTATCTGTCAAGAATGAGAGGATCAGGTGCGGGTTGACATCCATCTGGAGCAGTTTTCGTCCCATCAGGTGAGGTTGCACAGAGTTAAAGGGGCTAGAGAAGTCCACAAAGACCAGTCTAATGAATGATTTGGGCTTCTCAAGATGGGTATAGGCGCCATGCAGCAGCGTTAGTACAGCGTCATCCACACCCCTGTGCAGTTTGTATGCAAACTGAAAAGGTTCAGCATGCATACTGACCTCCTCCTGAAGTTGGGAAAGAAGAAGCCTTTCAAAGCCTTCCATGACCAAAGATGTTAATGCCGCAGGCCGGTAGTCATTGTCACAGGTGGGATTGCTCTATTTGGCTACAGGACAGATGGTTGAGGATTCAGAGTGACGGGATTGAATGTTCTGACAGGGAGCGGTTGAAGAGATGACAGAAAACACCAGCCAGCTAGGTTCGATAATTTTCGCACCAATAGAAGTACAAAAAAAAATCTATAAGGACAACATAATAATATATAATAATAGACGTATTTGGAAACAAATTGTTAAGACTTTACATTTAGATAATCTCTCATTTAGATTACCAATTAGGAATAACCCATCGTTTAGGCCTCCCATGTTGGATGGGGGGTTTAGACAATGGGATGATTTAGGAATTACAAGAATAGAACACCTTTATAGAAAAGGAAAATTTATTTTATTCCAAGAGGTACAAGACATTTATGGACTATCTCAACAACATTTGTTTAGATATCTACAAATTAGAGATTATATTAAATCAAACACAAGATTATAAAAATAAAGAAGCAGGATTGTTGGACGATTTGTTTAATTTACACCCAAATACAGAAAAACTAATAGCTTATATATATAACATCATTTTGGATAAGGAGAATCCAACAACGGAGACATATCGTCAAGCATGGGAAAGTGACATAGGATTAGCTATAACAAAAGAAAACTGGGAAGAAAGTTTACAACGTATACACCGATGTTCATTAAACGCCAGACATATATTGATTCAATTTAAAGTATTATATAGGTTACATTATTCAAAAGTTAAATTAAATAGTATCTTTCCGAAGCTTTCTGCTATCTGTGACAAATGTAAGAAAACAGAGGCAAATTTAATACATAGTTTTGTCACATGTCCTAAATTGAATCATTATTGGACAGAAATTTTTAAAGTTATTTCTGAAGTTATAAAAGTTAAATTGGACCCCAACCCAAAGTCAATAATATTTGGAATTCCGGACTTACAGTTATCACTTACAGTAAATCAAAGAAATTTCTTTGATTATTGTTTGATAATTGGGAAAAAAATTATATTGAAATTTTGGAAGGGAACACTATCCCCCACAACTAAAATGTGGGCAGCAGAGATGATGGAGACGCTACATCTGGAAAGAATTAGATTTGTCCTATTGGACAGGTATAATTCTTTTGAACAGATATGGTCTCCATATATATTGTATCTAGATAAGTAGCTGTTCTTGGCAACATGGCTCGACGTACCCCCCGCGGGATCTGATGAGAATAATGTATTTTTAAAATGGAAGTAACATGTCTTTACTGATACCATCATTTGTAGTAGAGTTATTAATAATACACATTGTGATCTTTTATTTATATATATAATATAGGCAGAGGTTAAATTTTTTTTTTTTTTTTTTAATTTATTTTTTTTTTTTTAGTTCTTTTCTCTTCTTTTCTTTTTTACAATTATCAAATTATTAGTTAACTATACCCTCATTGATTTATAAGCTACTTTTTTTTTATCTTTATTTCTAAAAAAATAATAGATAAGTATTATTAATGTTTTACATGTATGATAAAATGAATTATCTGATATCTGTAAAGTTGTTTAAGGTAACGTAATAGATTATCTTTAATAAAAAAAATTACAAAAAAAAAGAAAACACCAGCCAGCTGGCTGCAGCAGGCCTTCAGCAACCGGCCACAGATCTGGTCAGGTCACTACCCCGTTCCTGCCTTCTCCCCATATCCCTTGAGTCCGCTATCTTTTAGAGCTTGATCTAACTCTCTCTTGAAAACATCCAGAGAACTGACCTCCACTGCCCTCTGAGGCAGAGAATGCCACATACTCACAACTCTCTGTGTGAAAGTGTTTCCTCGTCTACATTCTAAATGGCTTACCCCTTATTCTTAAACTGTGGCCCCTGGTTCTGGACTACCCCAACATTGGGAACATGTTTCCTGCCTCTAGCGTGTCCAAACCCTTAATAATCTTCTATGTCTCAATAAGATCCCCACTCATCCTTCTAAATTCCAGAGTATACAAGCCCAGCCTCTCCATTCCATCAACATATGACAGACTCACCATTCCGGGAATTAACGTTGTGAACCTTCGCTGCACACCCTCAATAGCAAGAAATAAAGTGCCGTTCCATGCCATGCCTTTACTAATCAAGAACCTATCAATACCCACTTAATATTGTTTAAGAAGGAACTGCAGATGCTGGAAAATCCCAGGTACACAAAAATGCTGGAGAAACTCAGCGGGTGCAGCAGCATCTATGGAGCGAAGGAAATAGACAACGTTTCGGGCCGAAACCCTTCTTCAGACTGATGGGGGGTACCCACTTTATACCACTTTTATACCCACTTTATAAATACTGAATGACTTGGCTTCCACCACTGTCTGTGGCAATTAATTCCACAGATTCACCACCCTCTGGCTGAAGAATTTCTCCTTATCTCCATTCTAAAGATACGTCTTTTTATTCTGATGCTGTGCCCTCTGGTCCTAGATTCTCCCACTACTTGAAACATCCTCTCCATGTCTACTCTATCTAGTTTAGTTTATTGGCACGTTACGTCACATCTGGTTCAATACCCGAAAAACCCAGTTTCTTAAATAAAAATGTGGCACATGGTTTTAAACAGCTGACGTCAGAAGTGGATGAACATGCATCACACAAGTAGTTCCCACAAAGACTTGGCTGTGTTCTGTTCTAGTTGCATTCATCCTTCTCCTTCGGTTCTCAAACACACACAAGGCGGAAGTTCAGTTAGTTTAGTTCAGTTTAGTTTATTGTCACGTGTACCGAGGTACAGGGAAATGCTCTTTCAGTGGGTTAGGGTTAGGGTTAGGGTTCAGCTATCTCGTCAGTGGAGAGACGTATGTTTTCAATCAGGCCGTCCACAGCGTACAGATACAGGATTAAGGGAATCTGGGCCTTTTATTATTCGGATGGTCTGAGCAGCGCAGTGGACAGACCAGAGCCACAGGAGGGCGAGAGAGAGATGGAGTTGGTGTGATCTCTGTGAGTGATACAGAGGCTCCAGCAGGGGGACAGAGAAGATCAGAAATGAGTGTCTATCTAAAGTTTAGAAAAGATACGATAGAACTTTATTGATCCCAGGAGGGAAATATATCTGCCAACAGTCATCTTTGTTTGGTAAGCGAACTGCAGGAGGGTCCAGGTAGGGTTTCACCAGGGGTCGCAGGGGAGTGAGCAACAGCCTCTCCAGGGACTTCACGCTGTGCTGTAAGGCAGTCACTCAACCACTGCGACACCGTGCCGCCCTGTCTGGGGTCACTGGCAATGGACTGTAAACATTACGGGGGAAAAACAGGACAGACACGTTGACACAGAAAACATAGAAACATAGAAAAATAGGTGCAGTAGTAGGCCATTCGGCCCTTCGAGCCAACACCGCCATGCAATGTGATCATGGCTGCTCATTGAAAACCAGTACCCCGTTGCTGCTTTTTCCCCATATCCCTTGTTTCCTTTAGGCCTAAGAGCTAAATCTAACTCTTTCTTGAAAACATCCAGTGAATTGGCCTCCACTGCCTTCTGTGGCAGAAAATTCCACAGATTCACAACTCTCTGGGTGGAAATACAAATCCTCATCTCAGTTCTAATTGGCCGACCATTTATTCTTAAACTCTGGCCCCTGGTTCTGCTATCTCATCAGGGCCCTGTGCAACAGCAGTCGGACCTCCTTACTCCTAAACTCAATTCCTCTCGCACTGAAGGCCAACATGCCATTAGCTTTCTTCAGTGCCTGCTGTACCTGCATGCTTACTGTCAGGGACTGATGTACATGGATATCCAGCTCTCGTTGCACCTCCCCTTTTCCTAATCTGACATAATTCATATAATAATCTGCCTTCCTGTTCTTGCCAAAGTGGATCCTCACATTTATCCACATTATACTGCATTGCCATGCATCAGCCCCACCAAACCTATCCAAGTAACCCTGCAGCCTCATAGAATCATCAGAGCATCCTCATCGCAGCTCACACTGCCACCCAGCTTTGTGTCATCCGCAAAGTTGGAGATGTCACATTTAATTCTCTCGTCCAAATCGTTAATATATATTGTAAATAACTGGGGCCACAACACTGAGCTTTGCGGCACCCCACTCGTCACTGGCTGCCATTCTGAAATGGACCCGTTAATTCTTACTCTTTGCTTCCTGCCTGCCAATACTTGTTAATACCCTACCCCCAATACCATGTGCTCTAATTTTGCACACTAATTTATTGTGTGGGGTCTTGTCAAAGGCTTATTGCAAGTCCAGATACATCACATCCTCAGGCTCGCCCTTACCCATTCTATTTGTTACATCCTCAAAAGATTTCACATTAGTCAAGCATGATTTCCCCTTCATAAATCATTGCTGACTTTGACAAATCTTGTCACTGCTTTCCAACTGCGCTGCTATAACATCTTTAATAATCGAATCAAGTATCTTCCCAGAGTCCAGAGAACATTGGAAAATGATCTCCAATGCATCCACGATTCCTAGGGCCACTTCCTTGAGAACTCTAAGAAGCAGACCATCAAGCCCTGGGGATTTATCTGCCTTCAGTCCTAACAGTTTACCTAACACGTTCAAGAAGGAACTGCAGATGCTGGAAAATCGAAGGTAGACAAAAGTGCTGGAGAAACTCAGCGGGTGCGGCAGCATCTATGGAGCGAAGGAAATAGGCAACGTTTCAGGCCAAAACCCTTCTTCAGACTGTCGTGGGGGGGGGGGGGGTTGGGAGAAGAAGAAGGAAGAGGAGGAGCCAGAGGGCTGTGGGAGAGCTGACAAGGGGAGGAGACAGCAATGGCTGCCGGAAATTGGAGAAGTCAAGTTCAAGCCGCTGGGGTGCAGACTGCGCAAGCGGAATATGAGGTGCTGCTCCTCCAATTTCTGGCGGTGCTCACTCTGGCCAAGGAGGAGGCCCAGGACAGAAAGGTCGGATTCGGAATGGGAGGGGGAGTTAAAGTTCTGAGCCACAGGGAGATCAGGTTGGTAAATGCGGACCGAGCGGAGGTGTTCGGTGAAACGATCTCCAAGCCTACGCTTGGTCTCACCGATGTAGATCAGTTGACATCTAGAGGAGCAGATGCAATAGATGAGGTTGGAGGAGGTGCAGGTGAACCTCTGTCGCACCTGGAATGACTGCTTGGGTCCTTGAATGGAGTCGAGGGTGGCGGTAAAGCGTAGCTATCTCCTGCGGTTGCAAGGGAAGGTGCCCGTGGAGGGGTTGGTGCGGATGGGAAGGGAAGAATTGACCAGGGTGTTACGGAGGACCCGCAGCACTGCAGTTCTGCCGCTCCCCGTGTGCGGAAAGAAGACAGGGGGCAAGATGGGAAGATGTGGTGAGTAGTGGGGTCACGTTGGAGGTGGCGAAAATGACGGAGGATTATTTGTTGTATGTGGGGCTAGTGGGGTGGAAGGTGAGGACTAGGGGGACTCTGCCCTTGTTCCAAGTGGGGGGATGGGGAGAGACCAGTGTTGCGGAGTATTGAAGAGACCCTGGTGAGAGCCTCATCTATAGTAGGGGAAGGGAATCCCCGTTCCCTGAAGAATGAGGACATTTCTGATGCCCGGGTGTGGAACACCTCATCCTGGGAGCAGATGCGGCGTAAATGGAGGAATTGGGAGTAGGGGATGGAGTCCTTACAGGAAGCAGGGTGGGAAGAAGTGTAGTCTAGATAGCCATGGGAGTCAGTGGGTTTATAGTGGATGTCGGTCTGAAGTATATCACCTGCAATGGAGATAGTTGGGTCAAGAAATGGTAGGGAAGTGTCGGAAATGGTCCAGGTGTATTTGAGTGCCGGATGGAAGTTGGTGGTGAAGTTGATGAAGTCAGTGAGTTGTGTGTAGGTATGTTACAAAACTTACCTTGAGCAGCACTGCAGTTCTGCCGCTCCCCGTGTGCAAGACTTTGGCGCCTTTCAGAGGGGGGCGGGCTTAAAGTGCCGTTTTTCCACAGGCAGGGAAAATCGATCAATGTCGGGCGATTTCGTTGTGGAAGAAAAATCGCTCCGACATTTCATGAATGAAGGTATTTTTAAATTACTCTAAATTATTCATTAACTAGAGTAATTTAAAAATCACCTTCAAAAGCCGTGAGCGCCGACAACCGGAAGGATTTTGCGTAGGGGAGAAAAAAAGGTAAATAGTTTATTTTTATATTAAAAGTTGGTTTTTCGGGAGGCTTTAATAATATTTTCATGTTGCAAAATGGGATCCAAACAAATGAATGAACAAACAGTATTTTTCCTCCCGACTTCACCGCACACCGCAACGTTCCAATCCACCGCATTCCACTAAAACCCACTTGCTAGTTGATTTAAATAGCCATTAATTTACAGGAATCAAACACTAAATTCCTTCCATTTGGCCCAGAAATTCATGAAAATGACTTAAAAATTATGTTTTACTTCGGAGTCACGTGAGTGACTACGTGAAGAAGACCCCGCCTGGCGCTGGAACGGCATTACGTCGTCGCTGTCGGCAACGAAAGAGCTGCAGAGCGCAGCTCCACACAGCGGTAAGGAACCGGCCCGCAGGTAAGAAAGTTTTACAAAATTTTGGGCGAGGTTTCAGAACTCCGAGGCCTGGTGGGTAAACCAGGAGGAGTTAGAGGAAAAAATAAAATGGAGAAGGCCAAGAAACAGCGGGTAAAACGTGCGTCCCGGGGTGCAGAAGAGTCGGGACAGCAGTTTATTGCGGAGCCGGTTCCGATACCGGCGGCCGTTGAAACACCCGTTAGTGAGGCTTTGATTGCTCCACAAACAGAAACTGTAGAGGAAATCCCAGTGCCTCAAAAAAGTAAAAGAAAAGCTGCAGGGCCTGGGGTTTCAGAGGACTCTGATTCTGAAGGTCCAGAAAAGAAAGCCTTATGGCTCAGGATGGACCAAATGGAGAAAATGCTCCAGACTATAATCAACCAAGGGTCTACGAACCCAGAATATTCCCAGGCAGCCCCTGAGGGGGTTCCATATCGTGAATATGGTGCCAATTCGAATTGGGAATTTGAAACCCCAGTGCCTGGGTATGGACTGGAGGAAGTCTCCTTTGAACAAGTTTCAGGAGTACCAGGGCTGTATGAGACAGACCCTGCAAGTGGTGTTTGTGGTCCGGAGGACACACCACAATTCAAATATATGGATCCAGGTGTGCCTGATGTGGCACAAGATTTTGCTATACCTGGAGGAAGCGGTGAGGCCATGGAAGAAAACCTGGCGGCCAATATTAATTATATGGTCTCTCACCCGCTTCAAGATGCTGTTATGGTTGAGACAGCAGAAATATATAAAACACCTATCAATTGTGCCTCATTGAAGGTACCTACGGTGAATCCAGTTGTTTGGGCGCCTATGTCATCAATTATGCGGGCGCAGGAAATTCGATTTCAAAGAGTCCTCAAGCTGATTTCAGCTGGCATTACTGCATTTGGCAGACAAGTGGAAGGTTGTGGAATGACCAAAGTGCAGAAACATATGTTGGCCTTATTTTGCAACTCATTTTTTGAGATTAATTGCATGAGGAAGATTGCCATTCGACCTCTGTTACATCCAAGATTTGCGGGATTGTGTAAACCAAGCAATGTTCAAACTCCTGGGTTTTTGATCGGAGAGGATTTGTCTAAACAAATTAAAGAAATGGATGAAGAAGCAAAAACTTTTGGTCGTATGAGACCCTTCAACTTTGGCCAGAGATGGTCTGGCTATTCAAGGAAGAGATTTGATTTTGGAGCTGGTACAAGCCGAGGCAGGAGTATGATAAGGAGGAATTTCCAGCCAACACAGCCAAATGTACACCCATTCCTTGGGAAAAGGAGATCATCTCGTCCAGCTGGAGAGGTACATAAACATTATCCCATTAAAAAGGAATGCTGGAATGGGCCACAGATTGGCGGTAGTCTCCAAATGTTTTATAAGGAATGGGACAATATTACAGTTGATCGTGTGGTATTAGACACTGTACAAGGATCTACCATTGATTTTGTGGAAGGTATGGTTCCATTGGGACAGTATGACCCTAGTCATCCTTTAAGGTTCTCCGAGTTTGAGGTTAATCAAATGGACAAAGAGATTAAGAGTTTGAGTAAAAAAGGAGGTATCGAGAGAACAGGAGAGGATCCACAACAAATTATATCAAACATTTTCCCCAGACTGAAGAAAGATGGGGGTTGTAGGATCATTTTAGATCTCACATTTTTGAATATATTTGTCCAGTATAAACATTTTAAAATGGACACTTTCTACACTGCAATGCAGTTGGTATCAACAGGTTGTTATATGGCTACAATAGACTTGAAGGATGCATATTATTCGGTCTCAATTCGTCATGATTTTCGCAGGTATTTAAAGTTTAAATGGATGGGACAGCTGTGGCAATACAAAGCTTTGCCAAATGGATTAAGTTCAGCACCTAGATTGTTCACTAAATTGTTAAAGCCAGCACTTGCACTGTTAAGGGCACAAAAACACATCGTTATGGCTTATCTAGATGACATTTTAATTGTCAATGCTAATCAGGAATTAGCTGGGGAATCAGTCTCAGCAACTATTAGCTTGTTGGAGAAGTTGGGGTTTCTGATCCATCCAACAAAGTCTAAGTTACAGCCGTCCCAAACCATTGAATATCTGGGGTTTCTGATTAACTCAGTCACCATGTTGGTAACTTTGCCAATGAATAAGGAGTTAGATTTGACAAATGTATGTCAAAAATTGATTAACAAACCTTATCCCTCCATCCGAGAGGTTGCCAAGGGTATTGGTAAATTGGTAGCAGCATTTCCAGCAGTAGAATTTGGTCGTTTACATTACCAGAATCTTCAAAGGGCAAAAACTAAAGCACTAATTCAGCGAGCAGGCCATTTTGATAGGCCAATGCAATTGCCTAAGGAAGCTTTATCGGAATTACAATGGTGGATTGAGAATGTTCCACAAGCTGCTAAAAACATTTTAGTTCATCAGCCAGTCGTGGTATTACAAACTGACGCAAGTTCTCTCGGATGGGGGGCTACGGACAATGAGACCAGCTGTGGAGGCAGATGGGCTGTCCAAGAGGATTTATTGCTCCAATCGTATGGTATTAATTATTTGGAGTTACTGGGAGCATTCTATGGATTAAAAGCTTATTGCTCTTCATTAAAGGATTTACATGTCCAAGTACAAATAGATAATACCACAGCTGTGGCATATATCAATCACATGGGTGGTGTCAGATCAATTCCATGTGATCATCTGGTAAACCAGATATGGCAATGGTGTATTACAAAAAATATTTGGCTTTCAGCTATTTATCTCCCAGGGAGAAACAATGTTGTGGCAGACAAAAGATCACGAATATTTAAAGACAATACAGAATGGATGTTAAATCCACAAATTTTCAAAAATATTGTCAGTCGGTATGGAGTACCGGACATTGATCTGTTTGCATCTAGATTGAATCACTAATTGCCGAAATACGTGTCTTGGGAACACGATCCGGGGGCAGTAGCGGTGGATGCTTTCTCGCTACACTGGGGGGATACGTTCTTTTATGCTTTTCCCCCATTCTGTCTCATTGGGCAATGTCTCAAGAAAATAGCGCAAGACGCTGCCAAAGGCATTTTGGTGGTGCCAAATTGGCCCACACAGTCATGGTTCCCATTGATGCTTAAAATAATTATTGAACCATGTATGACAATTCCCAGTTGCAACAATCTGTTGACACAACCAGTAACAAAAGAAATTCATCCATTGCATGATCATATGAATTTGTTAATCTGCAGGTTCTGACCAGACCATTGCAAGAGTTTGAACTGTCGGACAGGACCGTGGATGTTATAGATGCAGCTTGGAGGACTAGCACTAAAAAACAATATATGTCGTATATATGAAAATGGGAAGCCTTTTGTACACAGTCAAAGATAGCTTATCATTCTGCAAACATTTCAAATGTATTGGAGTTCCTTGCTGGGTTACACTTTGATGAGCATTTGAGTTATAGTGCCATTAATTGTGCTCGGAGTGCATTGTCATCCTATTTAGGACAAATTTCGGATCGAGATTCAGTTGGGTCTCACCCATTAGTATCCCGATTCATGAAAGGTATTTTTAATAAAAATCCTCCCAAGCCCAGATATACAGAAATTTAGGATGTTAGCATTGTTCTCACTTTGCTTAAACAATGGACTCCAATTAATTCAATGTCTTTACAGAACTTAACATTCAAGGTGGTTATGTTAATGGCATTGGTATCAGCTCAAAGAGTACAGACTTTGCAATTGTTAAGGTTGGATTGCATGCATGTGACTTCAGATAACATTGTGTTTTATGTCTATGACTTGATCAAACAAAGCAGACCAGGGAAAACTGGAATGAAGGTAATGTTTAAAGCATATCCTATTGATGAAACGTTGTGTGTAGTTAAGCATTTAACTCAATACATGGAGGTAACCAAAAGTCTCAGAGGTTCTGAGAAAGCGTTATTAATAACACACAAAAAACCACATACAAAAGTTTCAGTTCAAACCATTTCTAGATGGTTAAAACAGGTTTTGGGTCTAGCAGGAATAGACACTGATGTGTTTAAATCTCACTCCACTAGGGCAGCAGCTACGTCCGCGGCGAAGGTACAGGACGTACCACTCGATCAAATTTTAGAGGCCGCAGGGTGGTCTAGAGAAGAAACTTTTTCAAAGTTCTACAATAAACCTGTTGTCACGGTGCCAGGATTTGGACACGCAGTACTCGGTTCCCTTTGAATGCTTGCTTTGTTTATATTATCGATTTATATTATCGATTTATGTTACCATTTACATCATTTATCAATTGTTGTAATTTTCCCCTGCAATAGAGGGGTTCTTATTTTTAAAAAGTTGTTCTTTTTTATAATTAAAGGACTTATTACATAAAATATAACAATGTGTTAAAATATTTTTACTCACTACTGTTTTGACCAAACAGAGAGTCGTATGAAATGAGTTTACGACATGGAAAACACAGGGCTTTAAAATCTTCACGTAGTCACTCACGTGACTCCGAAGTAAAATAGTGAGATTAAACGAGAACTTACCTGTTCGAAGTTTGATCTTTATTTTATGAGGAGTTACGATGAGGGATTACGTGCCCTCCACTCCCAACCCTCATAATATAAATGATCATCTGGTAGTTCTAGTCTATTTTGAGCCTTACTATTTTACTCCGGCTATTTGGTTCTGTGTTTTTCATGCCGCTGCTTTGAAGTATGCCGTTCCAGCGCCAGGCGGGGTCTTCTTCACGTAATCCCTCATCGTAACTCCTCATAAAATAAAGATCAAACTTCGAACAGGTAAGTTCTCGTTTAATCTCACTATTATATTGTAGATTATTGTGTGAATGTTATTTGGACACTTAGGCAATTAAAAAAAAGTTTATCTTTTCTTAAGAAATGGATAGATGTTTAGAACTAATTGAATTTTGTAATTAGCTACAATTAGATAACTAACTAATTTATGCTTTAATTTCAGGTCATCCAAGTAAGATTGTTTCATATTTGTTTCAGAATGCTTCAATCTATAATAACTGAAAATTTCATTGAGTTCTCTTAATTTTTAAGAAAGTTATGGGCTATTGTTTCAGATCACAGCTTTTGAGTTAAGTCAATTGAAAGGTAATGGGGAACAAGATGCTAATTTCCGAGTATGAAATGGCCATAACGTTCTTAATACTGAAGATATGAAAGTAAACTAGGTGTCAAATTAAACTTCTTTTTATTCTTTATCTGATGGGATAAATTGCAGACTTGATTTTTAAAATCTCAACATTTTGTAACATTGCTATTGTGTGTGGGTGCAGGAGGTAGCACCATTGCAATCGCCGATGTAGCGGAGGTAGAGGTCGGAGATGGGGCCCTGGTACGTCTCGAACAAGGATTGTTCGATGAACCCTACAAAGAGGCAGGCATAGCTGGGGCTCATGTGCGTGCCCAGAGCTATGCCTTGTATTTGGAGGAAATGGGAGAAGTCAAACGAAAAGTTATTAAGGGTAAGGACCAGCTCCGCTAGGTGGAGGAGAGTATCTGTAGATGAGGATTGGTTGATTCGCTGGTCAAGGAAGAACCGGCGGGCTTTGAAACCCTCCTGGTGGGAGATGGAGGTGTAGAGTGACTGGATGTCCATGGTGAAGGTGAGGGGATGGGGGCCTAGAGAACGGGATGCCCGGAGATGACGGAGAGTGTCTGAGGTGTCTTGAACATAGGTAGGGAGGGATTTAACCAGGGGGGATTGGATGGAGTCAAGGTATGTGGAAATGAGTTCGGTAGGGCACGAACAGGCAGAGACAGCGGGTCTATCAGGACAATCAGGTTTGTGGATTTTGGGGAGAAGATGAAATCGTGCCGTGTGGGGCAGGGGACCATGAGTTTGGAGGCTTGGTGGGGGTGGGGGGAGCAGGAGGTGAAGAAGTCAGTGATAGTGCTACAAATAGTTGGCTGGTGCTCCAGTGGGATCATGGTCCAGGGATAAGTAGGAGGAGGTGTCCAAGAGTTGGTGCGTGGCCTCGGCTAGAGATCAGCGCGCCAGACTACCATGGCACCTCCCTTGTCGGCGCCTTTGATAACCCAGTCTGGGTTGTTGCGGAGTGCGTCAATGGCTGTATGTTCGGGGGGGGAGAGGTTAGAGTGAGACAGGGGAGTGGAGAAGTTGAGATGGTTGATGTCCCGCCAGCAGTTTTGAATAAAAAGGTCTAAAGCCAAAAGACCATGAGGTTTACCGAACACCATTTCCTGACTAATGTGGATTCCCTATTGTTTCTCCCTCCCATTAGATCGTCGGTCCCCTAGTATTTCTGGGAGATTGTTTGTGTCTGCCTTAGTGAAGACAGAACCAATGTACTGTTTAACTGTATACAAGCCCAGCCACTTCATTCTCTCGGCATATGACAGTCCCGCAATCCCGGGAAGACGTACAGGTTTGTAGGTTAATTGGCTTGGTACAAATGTAAATTGTCTCGGGTGTGTGTAGTGTAGTGTTAGTGTGTGGTGTTCGCTGGTCGGTGCAGACTCAGTGGGCCGAAGGGCCTGTTTCTGTGCTGTATCTCTAAACTAAACTAAATCAAACATCCCTTGCCCTTGTCTTTGCCTCCATCCCGACAGGTGTTGAGAAGATGTACAGGTATGGGCGAGGCAGCATCAAGGCAGCTCATACTAGAACAACAAACACACCTGTTAATCTGCGGTGGGGATAGAGGCAAAGTCTACTCAGGAATCTCGAGTGTCGGATTATCATATGTGCTGGCAGCAGGCCAATGAAATTCTTACTGGCTGCAGTTTAACAGACCCATTAACCCATCAACACACAAATACATACTAGTCAACCACAGGACGAGTTTACAATGGTGTACCAGGGATGTGCAGGAAGGAACAGCAGATGCTGGTTTAAACCCAAGCTACAGAAAGCTGGAGTAAGGCCTGTCCCACTTCACGACCTCTGCCGAGTTTGCCCTTGATTCATACTCGCAACATGAGGTCGTAGTAGGGCGTAGGTAGGTCGTAGCAGGCCGTGATGCTAGTCATACGTACTCGTAGCATCAAGTAGGTCGGGGCGTTTTTTCTAGCATGATGCAAAATGTCTACGAGTAAAAAAGGGTCATGAATTAGCGTGAAAGTGGGACAGGCAGCATCTCTGTCGTTCACCTGTTCCTTTTCTCCAGAGATGCTGCCTGACTCGCTGAGTTACTCTAGCCTTTTGTGTCTAATCTACGGTGTACCAGGGAACCGGGATGTGGTGGGATATGGATCATGTGCGGACAGAAGAGATGAGTTCATCTTGGCATCGTGTTCAGCACGGACATTGTGGGCTGAAGGGCCTGTTCTGTGCTGTACTGTTCTACGTTCTATGTTAAACATTGCCGGAGCTGGCAACATTAAAGATGCCAGTTAACCCTTGCTGTTTCCTCCCCTTCCTGCCTCTCCCTCAGTCCTCGGGATCCTCGTCCTCCTTTTTCCTTTCCTCCCCCCACTCCCCATCAGTCTGAAGAAGGGTTTTGGCCCGAAACGTTACCTATTTCCTTCGCTCCATAGATGCTGCTGCACCCGCTGAGTTTCTCCAGCACTTTTGTCTACCCAACATTAAAGATGCGTTAGGTAGACAAAAATGCTGGAGAAACTCAGCGGGTAAGGGAGCATCTATGGAGCGAAGGAATAGGTGACTTTTCGGGTCGAGATCCGGAAGCATCTATGGAGCGAAGGAATGGTTGTCGTCACCTATTCCTTCGCTCCATAGATGCTGCCTCACCCGCTGAGTTTCTCTAGCATTTTTGTCTACCATTGAATGTTTTCAGCATCTGCAGTTCTTTCTTAAAGATGCGAATGTCTCTCAGCTGATGTTCTAAGACACTTGAATGGATTCTGGAGACATTGCCAAACTGGACTGAAAACTGGTGCTAAATTAATTACAGGTAGAGGGTGGAGCGGGCAAAATAACTTGGGTTCTGCTTTCTCCTTCAACATGCTACTGTCTTTCTGTTGACTGAGTTGTTAATGGAACATTGTGGTGATGCAAAACACCTCATTGCATAGTAGCAACTCCAGAAACATGCCCTCGTACAGAACAATAGTCTGCACCCGAGGATTTGCATCCAGCTCCGTCCATGTGCCACATTTGCCGCTGTTAACCATGCTGCATTTGTTTAGCGAGATTAAATCACGTGTGGAAGCTGAACCCTCAATCCAGCACAAGGCCACTTTTGTTGAATGCGCATTGAACGTTTAGAGTTGCGCTGTTTGCATTGTGTAATTTAAAGTGCAGGAAGGAACTGCAGATGCTGGTTTACACCGAAGATAGACACAAAATGCTGGAGCAACCCAGCGGGACAGGCAGCATCTCTGGAGAGAAGGAATGGGTGACGTTTCGGGTCGAGACCCGTCTACTGAACCCTCAGACCAGCTGAGGAAGGATCTCGACCTGAAACATCATCTCCAGAGATGCTGAGTTACTCCATCTTTTTGTGACCATCTTATATTTCAAAGTGGGTACACAAAAGGCCTGAGAAACTCAGCGAGTGCAGCAGCATCTAAGGGGCGAAGGAGATAGGCAACGTTTCGGGCCGAAACTCCATTTCAAAGTGTTTGAATCATGAGAAGTTCTCGTTTACTGAGCGATGTCAACAGGATAATTCCACGGCGTTTCCACATCCAGCCGCGCGGGCCGTGATGGAGGGTTGGAGGCGGTGAGAAGGGGAATATCTGTCGGAATGGACTGTACTTCCATCCCTTCCACTTGAATGATGGAACCTTCCTCCTTGCCGGTCCATCAATGTTCACATGGTGCGGGGGACGGGATGGGATGGGATTGGCTGGGATGGGATGGGATGGGATGGGATGAGATGGGATGGGCTGGGATAGGCTGAGAAGGGATGAAACGGGATGGGCTGGGACGGGATGGAATGGGACAGGATGGCATGGGATGAGATGGATTGGGATGGGATGGGGCAGGACAGGATAGGAAGGGATGGGTTGGGACGGGATGGGATGGGACAGAATAGGCTGGGACGGGATGGGATGGGTATCAGTGGGGATAAGCCCGGCCCAGAAACCACAGACGTCACCTGGACTGTGCAGAAGGCTGTCTCTCACCACCTCGTTCCAGAGCTCTGACCACAGTCTATCCACCTGAGATAGACAGAAAGTGCTGGTGTAACTCAGCGGAACAGGCAGCAAATCTGTGGAGAAGGAGTGGGTGACGTTTCGGTTCGAGACCCTTCTTCAGATCTCCTCATCTTGGACTCCCCTGAATGGCCTTCGACCCTCTTTACACCTTTTTAATTCTAACTGCTGCCGTGGTTTTTTTTTTCTCGTTATCATTTTCTTATCTTCTCTCCAGAGATGCTGCCTGTCCCGCTGAGTTACTCTGTGTGTCTATCTTTGGGTTAAACCAGCATCTGCCGTTCCCATCTACAGCACTGGACCCTATAGCACTGTGGCCTGACCTCATGGACATTGTGAATTACCGCAAACTAAATGGCCATTGGCCCAGAATCCAGAGAAGGTCCGAATGATCGAATGATGTGGGGGGGTGAGAGGTGGGGGGGTGAGAGGTGGGGGGGTGAGAGGTGGGGGGGTGAGAGGTGGGGGGGGGTGAGAGGTGGGAGTGTGGGGGGGGTGAGAGGGGGGTGAGAGGTGGGGGTGTGGGGGGGGTGAGGGGTTGGGAGTATGGGGGGGGTGAGAGGGTGGGGGAGTAGGGGGGTGGGACAGTGGGGGGGTGAGAGGGGGGTGAGGGGTTGGGAGAGTAGGGGGGGGGTTAGAGAATGGGGGTGTGAAGGGGTGGTGAGTAGTGGATTGAGAGGGTGGGGGAGTAGGGGGTGAGAGGGGGTGAGGAGATGGGAGAGTGGGGGGTTGGGGGGGTGGGGGAATTGGGGGATTAGAGGGGGGTGAGGGGGTGGGAATGTGAGGGGTGGGTGTGTGGGCGGGTGCGGGGTGGGAGTGTGGGGTGGTGAAGGGGTGGGAGAGTGAGGGGTGGGGCATAGGGGGGGTGAGAGGTGGGTGGGGGAGTGGGAGTGTGGGGGGTTGGGGGGCAGGGAGAATAGGGGAGTTAGAGGGGGGTAAGGGGGTAGGAATGTGGGCGGGTACGGGGTGGGACTGCGGGGGGGTGAGGGGTTGGGAGGGTGAGGGGCTGGGGCATAGAGGGGTGAGGGGGTGGGAGGGTAAGGGGGTGGGGCATAGGGGGGTGAGAGGGGGTGAGGTGTCGGAGTGTGGGCGGGTGCGGGGTGAGGGGGTGGGAATGTAGGGGGGTGGAGGGTGAGGGGGTGGGGCATAGGGGGGTGAGGGGGTTGGAGAGAAGCCAGTGCTCTGCGGTATCGCTTGTAATTGGAGAGTTCCATGTCCTTTCCATCTCTAGCCTGTGTCCATCCACCTGCCAATCAAATTCCACTCACCTGTGTCCACCTATCACTTGCCAGTCTTTGTCCCGCCCCACCTGATGACAAACTCTATCAGTCTGGTTCGGGGTTTTGACCTGAGACGTTGTGTGGGACCCAGGTGCCTTAGTGCTGAATATTCACTCCAGGTACCGCACAGGATAGGCTCTGTTCAAAGCTGAGACCCAATGGGGGAGTTGGGAACTAGGGTGGGTCGAAGGAAAAGTGAAAAACTCTTTGAATCCCTTCCCTCTGGAAGGCGACGCCGGACTGTCAAAGCCGCCACAGCCAGACATAAAAACAGCTTTTTTCCACGAGAAGTAGCTCTACTCAATAACTAAAAATCTGTAGCTTCCTTTTGCTCTGGTATTTTATTTAATTTGCATGTTTAATCAATAATGTTTTATTATTAATGTTTCATGTTTCACGTGTCATTCCTAACTGTCACTGTATGTCGTTGTCACTTGCGGGCGGAGCGCCAAGGCAAATTCTTTGTATGTGAATACTTGGCTAAAAAACTTAGCAAATTTTAGCATACATTAGCACATTTGCAGATGACACAAAGTTGGGTGGAAGTGTGAACTGTGAGGAGGATGCTATGAGAATGCAGGGGGACTTGGACGGGTTGGGGGGAGTGGGCATTGCAGATGAAGTTTAATGCACATAAATGTGAGGTTATCCACTTTGGTAGAAAAAACAGAGGCAGATTACTATCTAAATGCAGGGCCGGCCTTAAGCCAATTGGATCAATTGCTCCCAATTGGGCCCCGCGTCTAAGGGGGCCCCGCACTAGAGTAATCTTCTCTCAGCTCGTTAAGTACACACAACAGCTTATTGCAATATATATGTAACACCACATTGCAGGTTCTACAGAGATTTCTGTGGTTTCTGTAAATATGAGTAAAAGACTAGGGGTCATCGGCAGAACATATTTGAGTGTCAGTAAGAAGAGGGATGTAGCCAAGGCAAAGAAGACCAAAGCAGAAAGGGAGAAAGGTGCATCAGATAAGTATGTCAGCAAAACTTGCAGAAGAGCAAGTGGAGCCACAACACAGTGAAGATAATGACACCGAACCAAGCCAGTCTGAAGAAGGTATGCAAGACAATTAAAGTCGGAATTTATGTACTGAAAGTGAGATCGGCCATTTTGAAAGTTAAATTTGACAAACAAGGAAATTCGCCTGTTGACATGACTGCTGGTGCCTCTGAGGCAACGGAGAACGGGAATTCAAAATCTGCCAGTTTTGTAGAATTAACAGATGATCCTGCAACATGGCCAGAAATGATAAGTCATAGTGGTAGGGACAATTTAGTGAAAAAAGGACCACCCACGATTATATTAGAATTTTTCCCCGAGAATGAGAGTGGATCACATTTTTCAAAATTTCACTGCAAAAGAAAACTGCCAAATGGTGAAATTGTAGATCGTCCATGGCTAATATACTCTGTATCAAATGATAAAATCTTCTGTTACTACCGCAAGCTTTTTGATAATAATGCTGCAAGTGCACTTGCAAGTTGTGATTTTAATAACTGGCTGAACATTCATACAAGACTAGCTTAGCATGAGAACTCCAAAAAGCATTTGCAGGCTAGCTCAGTTGTTGTGAACTGCAGCAAAGATTATCTGCTGAAAATGCTTGAATTCCTTGCTTGCAACAACAGATCTAGCGCATTTCCAAATTTATTTATTACTCTTCGGACTTTCTTGACAATCCCAGTGACTGCAGCATCTGGACAAAGGAATTTTTCCAAGCTGAAAGTGATCAAAACTTACTTGAGATCATCAAATCAGCAAGAACGTTTAAACAGTTTGGCAATTATGTCCATTGAATCTGAAATGTGTAGGAGTTTAAACTTAGACAACATTCTAAAAGACTTTGCAGAGAAAAAAGCAAGAAAGATAACTTTCTGATAATAAAAGACAATAATAATTTGACTCATTTATAATTTATGATTGTTAATAGAAATCCAAACAAGATAATTTTTTTCCAACAATGCACTTAAATTCTGAAATGTTTTCTGCTGAATTTAAAAATAAAGATTTTTAATAAATCATTTCACATTATGGGAGGATGGGAGGGCCCGACACAGTTGAAACTGAGCAACATATTATGTTGTAATTATGTTTTGAGTGTAGACACCGCATCTATAAGTGGAAAACACCACTCAGCTTTCAATACATGTGTGGATTTGAATTTACCAGCTTCTGGAGAGAAGCGGCCAAATGTAATTTTTTAAATATTTTGTTTAAGCGAGCTCTCATGGGGAAAGTTGGTGAGAATCAACTTGGGAGGAAACCAAGTAGTTAAATCGTAAAATCTGTTGTTTTATAGCAAGTCGTCCACTCAAAAAGGTCTGCAGTAATCAAACCCCAAAAGGGTAGGGTGGGGCTGAAGCCCAAATTTAATGCCTGGACTGCTTTTTCGCCAATGGTTATTGGTTAGCCAGGATCTAGTTAATTAAATCACTTTTATTTCTTTTTTTTTCATTTTGCAATCACCAAAACAAGTGGTATTGTAACTATGTAATTTTCAGTGGTGATCTACACATTTTGTTTGTTACTGTAGGCTTACGTGTATGCAATTTATATTAAAATGTAGCTTAGATCTGTTTGGTCCATTAACTCGCATGTACTTTTTAAATGCACATTTTTGATTTATTTCCTTTCTACCATAGAGATATAAAGTCCATAATACACTTTATTTATATATCTATGATTCTACACACCTTGGCTGTTTTTTACATTTCTATGATTCTACAGACCTGGGGCTCACCAAAATTGTTCCCAATTGGGCCACGCACCTCCTACGGCCAGCCCTGCTCACACACACACACTTCATACTCACACACACATACCATTTCTTAATCATACCATCTCCATCACAGGAGATAGACTATCGACTGGCATCTATTATATTCCCACTGACCCCCATAATTATCTTGACTACACTTCTCCCCACCCTGCTTCCTGTAAGCATTCTATTCCCTACTCCCAATTCCTCCGTCTACGCCGCATCTGCACCCAAGATGAGGTGCTACATACCATGTCATCGGAGATGTCCTCATTCTTTAGGGAACGGGTGTTCCCCTCTCCCATCATAGATGAGGACCTCACTAGGGTCTCCTTGGTACCCTGCAGCTCTGCCCTTGCTCCTCCTCCGTCCAGTCACAACAGGGACAGAGTCCCCAAAGTCCTCACCTTTCACCCCATCAGCCTTCGCATACAGCACATAATCCTCCAACATTTTCACCATCTCCAATGGGATCCCACCACTAGGCACATCTTCCCATCTCCACCCCTTTCCGCTTTTGGCAGAGACCGTTCCCTTCGCTACTCCCTGGTCAACTCATCCTTTCCCACCCAAACCACCCCCTCCCCAGGTACTTTCCCCTGCAACCGCAGGAGATGCAACACATGTTCCTATACCACCCCCCTCAACTCCGTCTAAGGACTCTGACTGTCTTTTCAGGTGAGGCAGTGGATCACTTGGACCTCATCTGCTGTATCCGCTGTTCCAGGTGTGGACTCCTGTATATCGGCGAGACCAAATGCAGCCTTGGCAATCGTTTCGTTGAACACCTCCACTTAGTCCGTCTAAACCTACCTCATCTACCGATTACCAAACACTTTAACTCCGCCTCCCATTCCCACAGTGACCTTTCTGGCCTGGGCCTCCTCCATTATCACAGTGAGACCCAGCACAAATTGGAGGAAGAGCACCTCATGTTTAAGAAGGAACTGCACATGCTGGAAAATCAAAGGTAGACAAAAGAGGAAGAGGGAGGAATCAAACAACATTTTATTAAGGGTAAGGACCAGCTCTGCTAGGCGGAGGAGAGTATTGGTAGACGGGCATTGGCTGGTTCTACAGTCGAGGAAGAAACAGAGGGCTTTGAGACCCCCTGGTGGGGGATGGAGGTCTAGAGTCACTGGACACCCATAGTGAAGATGAGGGAATGGGGGCCGAGAAAGTGGACGTCCTGGAGATGACGAACAGCACCTCATATTGTGCCTGGGCAGCTCACACCCCAGCGGTGTGTATATTGAGTTCTCTAACTTCAAGTAACCCTTGCTTTCTCTCTCTCTCCATCCTTTCCTCTTCCCAGTTCTCCAACCAGTCCCTATCTCCGACTACATTTGATCTCTGTTTGATTTGTTGTTTCCTTCTCCCAGCTAACAATGATCTATTCTACATTTTCCTTGGTCGCATCCCCTTTGTCCCGCAAACTTCAGTCTGAAGAAGTCTCGCCCCGAAACGTCACTGATTCGTTATCTCCAGAGATGCTCCCTGTTCCCGCTGAGTTACTCCAGCATCTTGTGTCTGTCTTATCCCCCACCCCCCCCGTGATGTATTCAGTCCATTGCCGGTGAGCCCAGATTGGGCGGCACGGTGGCGCAGGCAGCGGTAGAGTTACTGCCTTACAGCGCTTGCAGCGCCAGACAATACTACGGGTGCTGTCTGTGCGGAGTTCTCCCTGTGACCTGCGTCATTGTAGGTATAACTGACCCCTAGCGACTGTCTTGGCCTCACAGCTCCCGGGTCTGAGTGGCTGAGTCACTCCGGCGGGTAAAGAGTTATTCAGCAACAAGTGAGCTCACACACAGCTTGAGCCTTATTGGATAACGTGCAGCAATCCATCCAGTGACTTGACACGGGGAGAGGGAAAGTCCAGACACACAGCGGACTGGAGTAGCGATCACAGCGGACGTTCACTGACGGAGTCTCCTCCTGAACCGAAGTAGGTAAGGAGCAGAATCGGAGCCGCGACACTGGAAACTGTTCAAAACACCCAGTGAGACGGGCAGCAGCCGCGGAGAGAATGTGTTATCAGTTTCTGGTTTATCTTTCTCCAGAGATGCTGCTTGTCCCGCTGAGTTACTCCAGCTTTTTGTGTCTATCTCTAAGTTATCAAATCTGAGTGAAGTGTTTCAGCTCGAGGATCCATCGGCTGCCTGGGCTGCTGAACGTTTCCAGCGTTTGATGTGATTTTTATTTCAGATCTCCAGTGCACTTGGTTTTCATTAACGGGATGAATTGAAGTGAGAGTTGGCAAAAGTGTTCACTGGGTTTGGTCGACCAGGGCAGCAGTTGTGTGTGTGTGTGTGTGTGTGTGTGTGTGTGTGTGTGTGTGTGTGTGTGTGAGTGTGTGTGTGTGTGTGTGTGTATTTGTGTGTGTGTGTGTGAGTTTGAGGTAAGTGAATGTGCGTATCTGTTAGTGTGTGAGTGTGTGTTAATCTGTGAGTGTGTGTGTGTGTGTTTTGTTGTTATCTTGCTAAAGCTTGTCTGTCTGAACAGGAAACACCCTTTCTCGGAAATATTTGTTTTCTGGGCTGCAGTTTCGTTTCCACTCCGGGGTCGCAGTTTATGGGAAACAAATCGGCAACGTGTTCACATTGGGAGGGATTTGAATGGAACATCTCCAAATTTGCAGATGACACCAAGCTGGGGGGTATAGTTAGGTGTGAGGAGGATGCTAGGAGGCTGCAGGGTGATTTGGATAGGCTGAGTGAATGGGCAGATGCATGGCAGATGCAGTATAATGTGGATAAATATGAGGTTATCCACTTTGGTGGCAAAAACATGAGGGTAGACTATTATCTGAATGGTGGTAGATTAGGAAAAGGGGAGATGCAACGAGACCTGGGTGTCATGGTACACCAGTCATTGAAAGTAGGCATGCAGGTGCAGCAGGCAGTGAAGAAAGCAAATGGTATTTTAGCATTCATAGCGAAAGGATTTGAGTATAGGAGCAGGGAGGTTCTACTGCAGTTGTACAGATTTTGGTGAGACCACACCTGGAGTATTGCGTACAGTTTTGGTCTCCAAATCTGAGGAAAGACATTCTTGCCATAGAGGGGCTTCAGAGAAGGTTCACCAGACTGATTCCTGGGATGTCGGGACATATGAAGAAAGACTGGATGGACTCGGCTTGTACTCACTGGAATTTAGAAGATTGAGGGGGGATCTTATAGAAACTTACAAAATTCTTAAGGGGTTGGACAAGCTAGATGCAGGAAGATTGTTCCCGATGTTGGGGGAGTCCAGAACAAGGGGTCGCAGTCTAATGATAAGGGGGAATTCCTTTAGGACCGAGATGAGGAAAACATTCTTTACACAGAGAGTGGTGAGTCTCTGGAATTCTCTGCCACAGAAGGTAGTTGAGGCCAGTTCATTGGCTATATTCAAGAGGGAGTTGGATGTGGCTCTTGTGGCTAAAGGGATCAGCGGGTATGAAGAGAAGGCAGGTACGGGATACCAGGTTGGATGATCAGTCATGTTCACATTGAATGGCGGTGCAGGCTCGAAGGGCTGAATGGCCTACTCCTGCATCTATTTTTCTATGTTTCTATTGGTTCCTCCCCCCTACCCCGTCATGTATTCAGTCCATTGCTCGTCACCACAAACACACACACACTTTGCAAGTGCACACTTCACATAAACACACACACACACACTTCACATAAACACACACACACTCACACACACACTTCACATAAACACACACACACTTCACATAAACACACACACACACACTTCACATAAACACACACACACACTTCACACACACTTCACATAAACACACACACACACACACACACACACACACTTCACATAAACACACACACACACTTCACACACACTTCACATAAACACACACACACACACTTCACACACACTTCACATAAACACACACACACACACACTTCACCTAAACACACACACACACACTCTTCACCTAAACACACACACACACTTCACACACACACACGCTTCACACACACACACACACTTCACACACACACACACACACACACGCTTCACATAAACACACACACACACTTCACACACACACACGCTTCACATAAACACACACACACACTTCACATAAACACACACACACACTTCACACACACACACACTTCACACACACACGCTTCACATAAACACACACACACACACACACACACTTCACACACACACAAACTTCACAAAAACACACACACACACTTCACACACACACACACTTCAGAAAAACACACACACTCACACTTCACACACACACACTTCACACACACACACACACACGCACACGCTTCACACACACACACACACACACACACACACACACACACACTTCACATAAACACACACACACACTTCACACACACTTCACATAAACACACACACACACACTTCACACACACTTCACATAAACACACACACACACACACACACTTCACCTAAACACACACACACACACACTCTTCACCTAAACACACACACACGCTTCACACACACACACACACACACACTTCACACACACACACACACACACACACTTCACATAAACACACACACACTCACACACACACTTTACATAAACACACACACACTTCACATAAACACACACACACACACTTCACATAAACACACACACACACTTCACACACACTTCACATAAACACACACACACACACACACACTTCACATAAACACACACACACACTTCACACACACTTCACATAAACACACACACACACACTTCACACACACTTCACACAAACACACACACACACACACTTCACCTAAACACACACACACACACTCTTCACCTAAACACACACACACACTTCACACACACACACGCTTCACACACACACACACGCTTCACACACACACACACACTTCACACACACACACACACACACACTTCACATAAACACACACACACTTCACACACACACACGCTTCACATAAACACACACACACACACACACACACTTCACATAAACACACACACACACACACTTCACACACACACAAACTTCACAAAAACACACACACACACTTCACACACACACACACTTCAGAAAAACACACACACTCACACTTCACACACACACACACACACGCACACACTTCACACACACACACACACACATACCGTTTTTTGATCTCACCGTCTCCATCACAGGAGATAGACTATCGACTGACATCTATTATAAACTCCGCCTCACAGCGTTCTTCCACGGGAAGGAGCCCTCGCCCCCCCCATTGATGATCCCTTTTCCCGTCTCCAACAAACCTCTTCCTCGTGGACCCCCCCCCCCCCCCCCCCCCATGGCCCTCCGGCTTTAGAACTCTTTATCCAAAACTGCCGTCGCGACATCAACCGCCTCAACTTCTCCACTCCCCTGTCTCACTCCAATCTCTCCCCCTCCCCCCCCCCCCCCCCCCCGAACGTACTGCCATCGACTCACTCCGCAACAACCCAGACTGGGTTGTCAAACCCGCCGACAAGGGAGGTGCCGTCGAAGTCTGGCGCGTCGATCTCTACAAAGCGGAGGCCACGCGCCAACTCTCGGACACCTCCTCCTACTTACCCCTGGACCATGACCCCACTGACGAGGACCAGGCCACCATCTCGAGCACCATAACCGACTTCATCAACTCCGCTCCCTGCCCCTCCAAGCCTCCAACCTCATCATTCCCCAGCCCCGCACGGCCCGATTTTACCTTCTCCCCAAAATCCACAAACCCGACTGCCCCGGCAGACCCATTGTCTCTGCCTGTTCGTGCCCCACCGAACTCATTTCCACAAACCTTGACTCCATCCTATCCTTCTTGGTTAAATCCCTCCCCACCCATGTTCAAGACACCTCAGACACTCCGGTTGTCTCTGCGCATTCCATTCTCCAGGCCCCCATCCTCTCATCTTCACCATGGACGTCCAATCACTCTACACCTCCATCCCCCACCAGGATGGTCTCAAAGCCCTCCGGTTCTTCCTCGACCAGAGGAGCAACCCATACCCGTTCACTGACACTCTCCTCCGCTTAGCGGAGTTGGTCCTTACCCTCAATAACTTCTCTTTTGACTCCTCCCATTTCCTCCAAATACAAAGCGTAGCTATGGGCGCACGCTATGCCTGCCTCTTTGACTGGTATGTCGAACAATCCTTGTTCGAGGTGTACCAGGGCCCCATCCCCGACCTCTACCTCCGTTACATTGATGACTGCTTTGGTGTCACCTCCTGCACCCACACACAACTGACTGACTTCATCCGTTTCACCACAAACTTCCATCCGGCACTCAAATACACCTGGACCATTTCCGACACTTCCCTACCATTCCTTGACCTCACCATCTCTATTGCAGGTGATACACTCCTGACCGACATCCACTATAAACCCACTGACTCCCACAGCTACCTGGACTACTCTTCCTCCTGCCCTGCTTCCTGTAAGGACTCCATCCCCTATTCCCAATTCCTCTGTCTACGCCGCATCTGCTCCCATGATGAGGTGTTCCACACCAGGTCATCACAAATGTCCTCATTCTTCAGAGAACGGGGATTCCCCTCCCCCACTATAGTTGAGGCTCGCACCAGGGTCTCCTCCGTACCCCGTAACACTGCCCTCTCTCCCCATTCCCCCAATCACAACAAGGGCAGAGTCCCCCTGGTCCTCACCTTTCACCCCACCAGCCGGCACATACAACACATAGTCCTCCGTCAGTTTTGCCACCTCCAACGTGACCCCTCCACTCGCCACATCTTCCCATCTCCCCCCCTGTCTGCTTTCTGCAAAGACAGCTCACCCCGTAACTCCCTTATCAATTCTTCCTTTCCCACCCGCACCACCCCGTCCCGGGAACTTTCTCTTGCAACCACAAGAGATACTACACTTGTCGCTTTACCTCCCTCCTCGACTCCATTCAAGGACCCAAGCAGTCGTTCCTGGTGCGACAGAGGTTCACCTACACCTCCTCCAACCTCATCTATTGCATCCGCTGCGCTAGATGTCAGCTGATCGACATTGGTGAGACCAAGCGTAGGCTTGGCGATTGTTTCGCCGAACACCTCCGCTTGGTCTTCAATAACCAACCCGCCCTCCCGGTGGCTCAGCACTTCAACTCCCCCTCCCATTCCGAATCCAACCTTTCTGCCCTGGGCCTCCTCCTTGGCCAGAGTGAGCTCCAATTAAATGTGACAACTCCAAGTTTGCTGATGACACAAAGCTGGGTGGCAGTGTGAGCTGCGCCGAGGATGCTCTGAGGATTCTATGAGGCTGCAGGGTGACTTGGATAGGTTCGGTGAATGGGCAGATGCATGGCAGGTGCAGTATAATGTGGATAAATGTGAGGATCCACAAATGTGAGGAAAGGGGGAGGTGCAACCAGACCTGAATGTCCTTGTACATCATTCCCTGAAAGTAAACATGCAGGTACAGCAGGCAGCGAAGAAAGCTAATTGAATGTTTGTCTTCAGTGCAAGAGGATTTGAGTTTAGGAGCAAGGAGGTCCGACTGCAGTTGTACAGGGCCCTGGTGGGACAGCACTTGTGTGCAGTTTTGGTCTGCTAATTTGAGGAAGGACATTATTGCTATTGAGGGAGTACAGCGTAGGTTCACCAGGTTAATTCCAGATCTAATTAAGATCTGACATATGATGAAAGAATGGGTCGACTGGGCTTGTATTCACTGGAATTTAGAAGGATGAGTGGGAATCTTATAGAAACATATATAATTCTTTAAGGATTGTACAGGCTAGATGCAGGAAAAATCGTCCCAATGTTGGGGGAGTCCAGAACCAGGGGTCACAGTTTAAGAATAAGCAGTAGGCCAATTAGGACTGAGGTGAGGATTTTATTTTTCACCCAGAGAGTTGTGAATCTGTGGAATTCTCTGCCACAGAGGCAGTGGAGGCCAATTCACTGGATGTTTTCAAGAGAGAGTTAGATTTAGCTCTTATGGCTAAAGGAATCAAGGGATATGGGGGAAAAACAGGAACGGGGTACTGATTTTCGATGATCAGGCATGATCATATTGCATGACGGTGCTTGCTCGAAGAGCTGAATGGCCTACTCCTGCACCTGTTTTTCTGTGTTTCCATGTTTTCTGTGTCAATGTCTCTGTCTTGTTTTTTCCCCGTGATGTATTCAGTCCATTGACCAGTCTGGTTAAACCCTACCTGGACCTTCCTGCAGTTCACTTACCAAACTGTTGGCAGAGAAATTTCCCTTCTGGGATCAATAAAGTTCTATCTTATCGTATCTAAACTTTAGATAGACACTCATTTCTAATCTTCTCTCCCCCACTGCTGGAGCTTCTGTATCACTCACAGTGATCACACCAACTCCATCTCTCTCTCGCCCTCCTGTGGCTCTGGTCTGTCCACTGCGCTGCTCAGACCATCTCAATACTAAAAGGCCCAGATTCCCTTAATCCCGTGTCTGCACACTGTGGACGGCCTGATTATAATCATGTATAGTCTCTCCACTGACTAGGTAGCATGCAACAAAGAACGTTTCCCTTTACCTCGGTACACATGACAATAAACTATACTGAACTAAACTAACTGAACTTCCGCCTTGTGTCTGTTTGAAAACTGAAGGAGAAGGAGGAATGCAACCAGAACAGAACACAGCCAAGTCTTTGTGGGAATTACTTGTGTGATGCATGTTCATCCACTTGTGCCACATTTATATTTAAGAAACTGGGTTTTTCGGACATTGAACCAGATATGAGGCCACGTGACAATAAACTAAACTAGATAGAGTGGACATGGAGAGTCTAGGACTAGAGGGCACAGCATCTGAATAAAAGAACCTACCTTTAGAATGGAGATAAAGAGAAATTCTTCGGCCAGATGGTGGTGAACCTGTGGAATTAATTCCCACAGACAGTGGTGGAAGCCAAGTTATTAGGTATTTATGAAGTGGATATTGATAGGTTTCTGATTAGTAACGGCATGGCATGGAACGGCACTTTATTTCTTGCCATTGAGGGTGTGCAGCGAAGGTTCACAAGGTTAATTCCCGGAATGGTGAGACTGTCATATGTTGACAGAATGGAGAGGCTGGGCTTGGTTTCACTGGAATTTCGAAGGATGAGAGGATATCTTATTGAAAGATTATTAAGGGTTTGAACACGCTAGGGGCAGGACACATGTTCCTAATGTTGGGGGAGTCCAGAACCAGGGACCACAGTTCAAGAATAGGGTAAACCATTTAGAACAGAGATGAGGAAATACTTTTTCACACAGAGAGTGGTGAGTGTGGAATTCTATGCTTAAGAGGGCAGTGGAGGCCAGTTCTCTGGATACTTTCAAGAGAGTTTTGGAGGGAGATCTAAAAGATAGTAGATTCAAGGGATATGGGGAGAAGGCCGGAACGGGGCACCGATTGTGGATGATCAGCCATGATCACATTGAATGGCGGTGCTCGCTCACAGGGCCGAATGGCCTACTCCTGTACCTATTATCTATTTGTCACGTGTACCGAGGTACAATTAAATTGAGTTTTGTGTACAGTTCAGTTCAAGTAACACTATACAAAATCACTTAGATACATCTTCGATAAGCATCTCATGTACAGTACAAGTGTATCGCAGTAGTACAGTGAGACAGTAGATAAAGTCGCCAGTTTGGGGCTATTTCCAAGTCCCAGTTGTTGTAAGTGCAGGGATCCTGACCTGACCATGAAGGCCCGTTGTCATGGCGACGTTGCAGGGTCGGCCTAGCCAAGCATAGCCGTGTTGTCCTACGCCGCTGTAGGCCGCGTGCGGTCCACGTGCCCGGTCCAGCCGAGCCCCAGGCTGCTGCAGGGCCTCCAGTGGCCACTCCCCCATCTAGACCGTGCACTCCCTCCCGCAGCCACTCTGCTCACCGGCCCTCCAGGTGGGTTCCCGTGGGCCCTCGATCCACTGCGGGTGAGCCGGGCCCACGGGGCGGGCACATCTTCAGCCTCCATGCGGCAAGCTGGACATTCCGGGCGGGTTCCCGGTCTATGGGATATTCCAGTGAATGCAAAATAGACTTTAAACCTAAATAAAGGCAGCAGGGAAATTGTGAGAAACCGTGTACACACGAGCAAGATTTAGCAAGATAAAAACAAAGAACTGCGGAAGCAGGTTTATACCAAAGATAGACACAGAATGCTGGAGTAACTCAGTGGGTCAGGGAGTATCTGTGAGGAAAAAGGGTGGGTGACGTTTCGGGGGCACAGAACCATCTTCAGAGTGAAAGTAAGGGAAACTCAGCGGGTGAGAGAGCATCTATGGAGAGAAGGAATAGGCAATGTTTCGGGTCGAGACCCTTCTTCAGACTCCAGACTGGAGAATCCAGCAGTTTGCATCTACCCTCCTCCACCCTCATCTACTGCATCTGCTGATATACTCAAATCTACTGATTTGAGTATAGGAGCAGGGAGGTTCTACTTCAGTTGTATAGGGTCTTGGTGAGGCCACACCTGGAGTATTGCGTACAGTTCTGGTCTCCAAATCAGAGAAAGGACATTATTGCCATAGAGGGAGTGCAGAGAAGGTGCACCAGACTGATTCCTGGGATGTCAGGACTGTCTTATGAACAAAGACTGCATAGACTCGGTTTATACTCTCTAGAATTTAGGAGATTGAGAGGGGATCTTATAGAAACTTACAAAATTCTTAAAGGGTTGGACAGGCTAGATGCAGGAAGATTGTTCCCGATGTTGGGGAGGTCCAGGACAAGGGGTCACAGCTTTAGGATAAGGGGGAAATCCTTTAGGACCGAGATGAGAAGGAATTTTTTCACACAGAGAGTGGTGGGTCTCTAGAACTCTCTGCTACAGAGGGTAGTTGAGGCCCGTTCATTGGCTATATTTAAGAGGGAGTTAGATGTGGCCCTTGTGGCTAAGGGGATCAGAGGGTATGGAGAGAAGGCAGGTACGGGATACTGAGTTGGATGATCAGCCATGATCATATTGAATGGCGGTGCAGGCTCGAAGGGCCGAATGGCCTACTCCTGCACCTAATTTCTATGGTTCTATGTTTCTATGACTACACTTCTCCCCACCCTGCTTCCTGTAAGCATTCTATTCCCTACTCCCGATTCCACCGTCTACGCCGCATCTGCACCCAAGATGAGGTGCTCCATACCATGTCATCGGAGATGTCCTCATTCTTTAGGGAACGGGTGTTCCCCTCTCCCATCATAGATGAGGACCTCACTAGTGTCTCCTTGGTACCCTGCAGCTCTGCCCTTGTTCCACCTCCGTCCAGTCACAACAGGGACAGAGTCCCCAAAGTCCTCACCTTTCACCCCATCAGCCTTCGCATACAGCACATAATCCTCCAACATTTTCACCATCTCCAATGGGATCCCACCACTAGGCACATCTTCCCATCTCCACCCTTTTCCGCTTTTGGCAGAGACCGTTCCTTCGCTACTCCCTGGTCAACTCATCCTTTCCCACCCAAACCACCCCCTCCCCAGGTACTTTCCCCTGCAACCGCAGGAGATGCAACACATGTCCCTATACCACCCCCCTCAACTCCGTCTAAGGACTCTGACTGTCTTTTCAGGTGAGGCAGTGGATCACTTGGACCTCATCTGCTGTATCCGCTGTTCCAGGTGTGGACTCCTGTATATCGGCGAGACCAAATGCAGCCTTGGCAGTCGTTTCGTTGAACACCTCCACTTAGTCCGTCTAAACCTACCTCATCTCCCGATTACCAAACACTTTAACTCCGCCTCCCATTCCCCAGTGACCTTTCTGGCCTGGGCCTCCTCCATTAGCACAGTGAGACCCAGCACAAATTGGAGGAAGAGCACCTCATGTTTAAGAAGGAACTGCAGATGCTGGAAAATCAAAGGTAGACAAAAGAGGAAGAGGGAGGAATCAAACAACATTTTATTAAGGGTAAGGACCAGCTCTGCTAGGCAGAGGAGAGTATTGGTAGACGGGCATTGGCTGGTTCTACAGTCGAGGAAGAAACAGAGGGCTTTGAGACCCCCTGGTGGGGGATGGAGGTCTAGAGTCACTGGACACCCATAGTGAAGATGAGGGAATGGGGGCCGAGAAAGCGGACGTCCTGGAGATGACGAACAGCACCTCATATTGTGCCTGGGCAGCTTACACCCCAGCGGTGTGTATATTGAGTTCTCTAACTTCAAGTAACCCTTGCTTTCTCTCTCTCTCCATCCTTTCCTCTTCCCAGTTCTCCAACCAGTCTCTATCTCCGACTACATTTGATCTCTGTTTGATTTGTTGTTTCCTTCTCCCAGCTAACAATGATCTATTCTACATTTTCCTTGGTCGTATCCCCTTTGTCCCGTTTTCACACCTTACA
Source organism: Raja brachyura (assembly GCA_963514005.1). The sequence continues at coordinate 3,463,534 of OY740793.1, forward strand.
CTTCCTTATCTATGGCTCTCCCTCTCCCCGAACTTCAGTCTGAAGAAGTCTCGCCCCGAAACGTCACTGATTCGTTATCTCCAGAGATGCTCCCTGTTCCGCTGAGTTACTCCAGCATTTTGTGTCTGCCTTATCCCCCCCCCCCCCCCCCCGCCCCGTGATGTATTCAGTCCATTGCCGG